>CAUYLG010048576.1:0-112992 GCA_963573385.1 Cacajao melanocephalus
TGGGTAACATGGCAAAACCCCATCTCTGCCAAAAATATGAAAATTTGCAGGGCATGGTGACATGGGCCAGTAGTCCCAGCAACTCAGGGAGCTGCAGTGGGAGATCACTTGAGCCTGGGGAGGTACAGGCTTCAGTGAGCTGTGATCATACCACTGCACTCCAGCCTGGGTGACAGAGTGAGACTCCATCTCCAAAAAAAAAGAAAAGTAAAGAAAAATTGGGGCAGATGGGATTGTATGCATTGGCAGGCAACTTGGTATACAGCATCATTTATATTTATAGATATATAGATGTGTATCTGTTTATTTTAATATTACAGCCTTTTGAAATTTCTTTCCTTTTTTTTTTTTTGAGACAGGGTCTCACTTTGTCACCCAGGCTGGAGTGCAGTGTCGCAATCACGGCTCACTGCAGCCTTGACCTCTCGAGCTCAAGCGAGTCTCCTGAGTACCTAGACTACAGACCTGTGCCACTAGACCCGGCTAACTTTTGATAAAAAAAAATTTTGTAGAGATGAGGTCTCACTATGTTGCCCAGTCAGTTCTTGATCTCCTGGGCTCACGTGATCTTCTCATGTTGGCCTCCCAAAGTGCTGGGTTTTCAGGTGTGGGCCAGTGTACCTGGCCAAACCTTTGTTGTTGTTTTTTTTTAAGATGGGGTTTCACCATGTTGGTCAGGCTGGTCTTGAACTCCCGACCTCAGGTGATCCGCCCGCCTTGGCCTCAAAAGTGCTTGGATTACAGGCGTGAGCCACCACGCCTGGCCACCTTTGTTGTTTTAATAAGGTTTTTAGATTTATTTCTAAACTTCAGTGGACAATAAGTTCAAAGAAGCTCTTCCTCTGGGATTATATTACCTGATAGGCAAGATAGAAGGAGTTAGATGGTGCTTCTTTTATAGTTCTAATACTACCTGCTTAGCTTGACAGATAAAATGGGAGCCAAGATTAGAGAGATTTAGGAAATCATGTTTATAACCACAAACTGTCTGGAACTTATTTGCAGCAATTGAAGCAAGTGCTTCTCATGAGAGTGCTGAACTTTTTGTTAGGTACAAAAATGAAAACTTGGCTGAAGTATTTTTTATGACAGGTGCCTTTGATATATACCACACCTTTAGAAAACACTATCATGTGTAATAGTGCAGATGGGTTGGTTTGAGGGCAGTGGTGTTTACAGTGAATTGGTCACAACCAGTTACAGATTTCTTTGTTCCTTCTCCACTCCCACTACTTCACTTGACTAGCCTTAAAAAAACAAAACAAAAAACGTAATCCAGATGATCGGAATTTCAAGGCTACATTTATAGAAGTAAAATATCTTTTCTGATAGAAAAATAAATAAATATTCTTCCACTCTTGCAAATGCCTAAGGAGGCAAGCCTTGCCCAGAGTGAGAGACCATGTGGAGAAGCTGGGGTGCTCAACACTGGCAGTGTCATGGTTTACGAAGCACCTTTTGTGTTTATCTCATTTCATCCTCATAACAATCCTGGGAGATGTAGGTGGTGGTATCCTCTTTCACTAAGTTAATAATGATGTTAGTGAGATGCAGTGATGAGATCTGGATTCAAATATTCTGACTCCAAACTCCAGGGTTTTCCACTGCATCGCAAAGCTGGTGAAAGTGTCGATGCGGCACTGACAGACAGCCCTCAATACAGAGATGAGCAGCTTAAATTCAATTTTATCATTAGCAGGTACTTTCAATAATTTTGAGTTGTGGGAATAGCCAAATTAAACTGTTACTTAAGGCCAGGCGTGATGGCTCATACCTGTAATCCCAGCACTTTGGAAGGCCAAGACAGGCAGATCACTTGAGGTGAGGAGTTAGAGACCAACCTAGCCAACATGGAGGAATCCCATCTCTACTAAAAATATAAAAATTAGCTGGGTGTGGTGGCAGGTAGGAGGCTGAGGCAGGAGAATCGCTTGAACTTGGGAGCTGGAGGTTGCGGTGAGCTGAGATCGTACCATTGGACTCCAGCCTGGGTGACAGAGTGAGACTCTGTCTCAAAATAAATAAATACATACATAAAAATAAAGTTACTTAAGAAAGATTGTCTGTATTCTGGAAATGATGAGTAGGAAGACAGGAGGAGTGAAGGTGTGGAGTTATAGAGACCAATGTGCAGCATTTTTAGGTATTAGACACTATGCTTTAGATCAGATATTGGTGCTTATCTAGGAAGCCACTTCTTTGCACCCCAGGAAAATTGCTTGCTAAGCTTCTGTTTTTGCCATGCTATGTTAGTGGGGTGAATTGGACAAAGAAGGGCAAGGAAGATTGAGTCAGCTGCAGAAGGAGTGTTTTTCTACTATTTTATCTAAACTTAGTATCTTCCCTGCTTTCCTGTCATATCCTTTGAAAACTAGGCGATAACTGGCAAGTTGTCACACCAGTGGTTTGTCATTCCAACCATCCCTGGTTAACTTATACAAATAGTTATCCAGGCACTAGTTCTTAAACTAAGGTGATGGTGATAGCTATGGAAATGGAGTGGAAAGGATAGAAGAGAGGTATGTAGAAGTGATGGTTGCAGTGGGCCATCTGGAGCAGCCTCTGTGAGGATGCCAGCTACAGTGAGGGAGGCATGGCCAGGGTTGCAGAGCCCACAGGGGCCAGGCTCCTAGCTCTACTGAGTTGGTAGGGTGGGAGCCCCGTGCTCCTGGAGCAGCTGCAGCCAGCCAGCCACAGCTCTGGACCTGGGCATCCCTGCACTCAGAGGTCTGGGAAGTCCCCTGCTCCTACAGACTTGGAAGTGCCTTCTCCCTGGCCTCTCCCCACTCCCAGTACTGGCTCTGGTGTGAAACAAAGTTGTAGCTGAGCCCCAGTGCTGTCGCAACCCAGCGAGGGTGCATGGACTCAGGGCAGTGCTGACACGCCAGCCTCCTGCCAGCCCCCTGCCGCCTGGGCCCCTTCCAGACTTTGGGCACCAAGGAGTGTGGGAGGGGTTGGGGGAGGCTGAGGGCAGCTTGGAAGGGGCCTGCAGGCACCCCTCAGCACGGACAGCCTGGGTGCTGTGGAGAGCATATTGATGGTGGAGGGAGGCAGATCAGGTTCCTAGGCTGGGAGGGGCAGGTACCCAGTGAAATCCCACCTTCAAGCCAGGGACATCCTGAAGGCTGGGGCTGGGCTGCCAGTTCCAGGTAGAGTCCACAACTCAGAGTGAAAATTTCACTGATGAATGTTTGGCCAATCAGATAATGCTTTTTCCAGGCCCATATGCAGCTGCCCATGGGTCCATGAGCATACACTTCCTCCATTATGAGCACATAAAACCCCCAGACTCAGCCAGACTCATACACTCAATGAGACAACCTGCCTGTGGATAGCAGCTACCCACTCTGGGTCTCCTCTCCACCGAGGGCTGCACGCTAAATATCAAAGGATTGGCAAAAGTATGAGGTTTAGGAATCTTCTTCACATTGGTGGTTGTTCATGACCTAAGAGTGGAAGAAAGAGTCAAGGGATTGAACATAGAATAGTACAAAACAGATGAGTCTTAGACCTTCACAGTGAAATAGTGGAGGAGGGAAAAGACAGAAATACAGAGGCCTGGGACTCAGAAGATGACCTTGGGAAGCAGTACAGTGTAGTGGGGAGGCCTGCGCTTCTGAGTCAGGTGAACTACGTGGGAACACTGGTGTGGCCACTCACTGCATGGCCTTGGACAAGAGATACAACCTCTGCAAATCTGTTCTCTCATTTGTCAGATGGAAATAATTGTCCCTACCTTGTAGAGTTATGAGTACTATGTGAAATAATTGTTTAAAAAGTCAGTGCCAGCCAGACATGGTGGCTCATGCCTGTAATTCCAGCACTTTGGGAGGCTGAGGCAGGTGGATCACCTGAGGTCAGAAGTTCAAAACCAGCCTGACCAACATGGAGAAACCCTGACTCTACAAAAAATACAAAATAAGTCAGGCGTGGTGGTGCATGCCTGTAATCCCAGCTACTCGGGAGGCTGAGGCAGGAGAACCCGGGAGGCAGAGCTGTGGTGAGCCAAGATCGCACCACTGCACACCAGCCTGGGCAATAAGAGTGAAACTCTGTCTCAAAAAAAATAAAAAGTGTGAGCTGGGTGTGATAGCCCACACTTGTAATCACAGCACTTTTGGAGGCTGGGGCGGGAGAATTGCTTGAGCCCAGGAGTTCAAGACCAGCTTGGGCAACGTAGCAATATCCTGTCTCTATAAATAAATAAATAGTGCCTTGCATAAAGAAGATACTTAAGTAAAGGAAATTATGACCGGGCGCAGTGGCTCATGCCTGTAATCCCAGCACTTTGGGAGGCCGAGGCAGGCAGATTGCGTGAGCTCAGGAGTTCAGGACCAGCCTGGGCAACACAATGAAGCCCTGTCTCTACTAAATTAGAAAACATTAGCCAAGCATGGCAGCTTGTGCCTGTAGTCCCAGCTACTTGAAAGGCTGAGGCAAGGGAATTGCTTGAACCCAGGAGGCAGAGTTTGCAGTGAGCTAATCATGCCACTGCACTCCAGCCTGGGTGACAGTGTGAGACTTCGTGTCCCCCCCAAAAAAAATTTTTTTAAATGAAATTATTAGGTATTTAGGACACAGAGTAAAAAGAATTATTCCAAAGAGAAGTTTGACATTATTGTCAGATACATTTTTAAAGACTGAGAAACATGCAGCTTCAAGTGAGACTATCATGCTTTTTACTTTTAAGAATGTTAAATTCTGGGGCTGGGTGTGGTGGCTCATACCTGTAACTCCAGCACTTTGGGAGGCTGAGGACGAAGGATTACTTAAGCCTAGGTGTTTGAGACCAGCCTGGGCAACACAGTGAGACCTCATCTCTACTAAAAATAAAAAGATTAACCAGTATGGTGGTGCATGTCTGTGGTACCAGCTACTTAGGAGGCTGAGGCAGGAGGATCACTTGGGACTGGGAGGTTGAAGCTACCGTGAGCCATGATCACACACCTCATTACAGCCTGGGCCACAGAGACTCTGTCTCAAAAAACAACAAAACAAAACAAAAAGTAAATTCTGAATGGTAATTCTAGTTCATATATGTGTTCCCACGTAGTTCTCTGCAGGTTCCCAAGACAGTTTCCTTTAAAACAAAGTAATACCTTGCACATTGCCTGGTCCATTATTTCCTTTGCCCTCGGTTCATGTGAGCTCTGCTCCATTTCTCTGGCTCCAGGATTAACCAGTGGGTCCATGGTTCAACATGAAATTCTTCTTACTATTTAATGTAGCCTAATGCTTCTGGTTTTAAATACTGAGATGGTTAAAGTGATACTGAACAGTTTGCTTTTTTGCTTTTGTTGATACTTGTTTGCTATGATTCATCAGACTCTTATTACTTTAACTGATAAACAAGAATTTCAGTTATGTTAAGTTCTATGTTTTCTTTTTTTGTTTTTGAGACAGTCTTGCTCTCTCGCCAGGCGCCAGGCTGGAGTATGGTGGTGTAATCTCAGCTCACTGCAATCTCTGCCTCCTGGGTTCAAGCAATTCTCCTGCCTCAGCCTTCCTAGTAGCTGGGACTACAGGTGCATGCCACCACACCCAGCTAATTTTTGTATTTTTTAGTAGAGACAGGGTTTCACCATGTTGGCCAGGATGGTCTCGATCTCTTGACCTCATGATCTGCCTGCCTTGGCCTCCCACAGTGCTGGGATTACAGGCATGAGCCAGTGTACCCGGCCAAGTTCTGTGTTTTCTAAAGCAAGACCAAAGGGGAAGGCTAATGGGAGGATCAAAAGTGCAAAAGGAACTATTACGTAATGCTTGCTTCACTTTCTATTCAAGTTTGAAATATGTAGGAATTCAGATGAAACAAATATTAGAACACTTAGGAACGAATGTTTCAGAATATAAATAGACATTTTAATGTATCTTTTTTTTTTTTTTTTTTTTGTCAGCCATTAAAATAAGCGTTTGGCTTATTGTCTCAGGGTCTTAACAGGATTTAGGAAGAAACTGATGGAAACAGTAACCATTCTTGAATCTGCCCTGGAGGCTGTGGTGCCAGCCCTGCCTGCTTTCTTTCAGTTCCTTGAATATAGTGAGTTTCCTCTTTTCACTTGGCTGTGGCACGAGCTATTCTAGTTGGCTGAAAAAAAAATTTTTTTTTCGTTCTTTGGAATTCAGCTCAGATCTTATTTCCTCAAGAAAGCCTCAGAGCTTCTCCCCCTGGGTAGGTCAGATTACATTCTCTGAGCACCCTGAGCTTCTTCCTCATCCACAGAAAACATTTTCATCATAATTGTGTGCTCCATGCAGGAGGGATATGTCTAGTTTACTCAGGGCTCTAAGCCAGGCACCAAGAGCAGAGCACACAGTAGACACTCAATAAATATCTGTTGAATGAAGTCAGCATATACTAAGTGCCAAGTGTATTGCTTCATTTACTCCTCACCATAACCTTTTAGGTAGATACCCCCATTTGCAGATGAAAAAAACAGATAAGTTGCTCAAGGTCACAGAGTCAACCAATGACACAGCCAGGACTTGGCCAGGTCACTTTGATGCCAAAGCCAGTGTTTCATTTTGTCTTTTACTTTCTTTGTTGCAAGCCTTGATTCCACTGAAAATCCAGTGTTAAAAGCATTGTACTATATGAGCTCTGACAGGAAAACAGGAGGGTCTGATAAAAATCCAGCGAAATCCAGATTTCTTCCTAAATCTTGTTAAGACCCTGAGACAATGAGCCAAACGCTTATTTTAATGGCTGACCAAAAAAAAAAAACAAAAAAAAGATACATTAAAATGTCTTATATTTATATTCTGAAACATTTGATTCCTAAGTGTTCTAATATTTGTTTCATCTGAATTCCTACATATTTCAAACTTGAATAGAAAGTGAAGCAAACATTATCTAATAGTTGCTACCTAATAGAGCAGAGGGGAGGGCAGACAGGACCCTAGAGACTGTCTGGCCCCTGGCAACATTATTTGAGCTCTGCTCAGGCTATGCCTGAGGCTTTCTGCCCATATGATTTTCACCTATTTGAGTTGATAGAGTCCTTTTTCTGCTTAATCCTGTTTGGATTGGGATTCTGTCACTTACGATCAAAGGATTCTTAACCAATATAGGACCTAAAAGACATTGGACATGTTTTGCCTTTTTTTCTTCTCCCTTTTTCACAGGCTGATGTCATTTCCTCAGGCTCTTAAAATGGTTATAAATGTGTGTTCTCTGGGCCCAAGGAGGAAAGCAGTAAGAAGGTGCTATGGCAGCAGTGATTATCAAAGGAGATTTTGTGGTTTGTGGAGTCAGGGTTTCTAAGACTTGCTCAGTTACTTGTGGAATGACTGTAAGAAACTTCATTTATTTACTTTTCTACACCTCAGTTTTGTCTCTGAAAAGTGAGGATAATATTTGCCACACCACTTAGACAAGAGGGAATTGATAAGGCTGTGCCTAGGACTTTGTACTTTGGTATTATCTTTCAATGTCATCACATTTCACCATTTCAACCTGTGGCTTTTCGTGCTTCTCAATCACTAGCCTGATCTAACCAATAGTGAGATGGGTAGATTAAGGAGGTTCCTATTCAGGGGAGATGACAGAGGAAGGAGATTCGTGTTCCAGAGCTTAGGAAGCATTAGATGTGCATTGAACCTCACTGCATCAATAACTTTTCATGTCCAAGAGATAGTTAAAATAGTAAGTTTCCTTTCTTTCTGCTCTGTGGATTTCACAAATGGGATCTTTAAACTTGAACTTTTTTGCTTTTTTGAAGTAGCCAAACATGATCACATGATGGACTTGAACTTTTCAAAACCCATTCTGATACTTCCAAGATTGCTTTGTCTAAAATCCATTAGCTGTGTTTATAGTTGCCTGGCTGTCGAAAGAAAAATCTGTATGTTTAAAAAGCTAAAATTTTCACAATGAAGGAAAATCCTCCCAGAGACATTAAGAGAAAGGAAACCAAGCCAGCAAAGATATAAACCATATTTCTGTTCCTAACATGAATGCGAATTTATTGGTTGATTTGATACTTAAAATAGTACTTTTGCAAAATCATCTCAGAAAATATACTACATTTATTAAAACTCATACAAAGCATTGCAGAAAATATTAAACCCTCTAACCCACCTAACACTTGCTTTCAGAGGCACTTGTGATGATTTTCACAGCTTCCATAGTTGCAAAGAAGAAAGAAATCATCTTGGAACAGGGGTGGAATTTGATGAGAATAATCCAAAAAATATTTGTTTACTTCTTTACAGACTCACAGATTGCTTGATGATTAGGGGCTCCTACATAGTACACCTAATTAAAGGTTTTTCTAATAATGGGCTTTTTCATTGCCTACAATCTACTATATTCAGCAAAGTATGTGCTAGATAATAAGGAAAATGAACCCAAGAACCTTAACCGCCTCAAATAGTTTTATGGATATACTAAAATGTCAAGTACAATTTTAAGATTCTTAAGACTTGAGAACTGGAATGCAAGAAAACTAACTTTGGTGGAGTACTGGAATAAAAGACATAAAGCTGGGCAGAACCAGGTGTGACAGCCTTATATGTTAATTCTGAAAGCCAGAATTAAGAACAAATAGGTTCAGATTTCTTTTTCAGAAACTTGCGCTATTTTGGCCAGGCTCAGTCTCACGCCTGTAATCCCAGCAATTTGAGAGGTCATGGTGGGAGAATCACTTGAGCCCAGGAGTTAAAGACCAGCCTAGGCAACATAGTGAGACCCTGTCTCTATATGTTGTTTGTTTTTTTGTTTTGTTTTTGAGACAAAGTCTTGCCCTTGTCGCCCAGGCTGGAGTGCAATGGCACGATCTCAGCTCACTGCAACCTCCGCCTCCCGGGTTCAAGAGATTCTCCACCTCAGCCTCCCCAGTAGCTGGGATTACAGGCGCCTGTCACCATGCCTGGCTAATTTTTTTTTTTTATTTTTAATAGAGATGGAGTTTCATCATGTTGGCCAGGCTGGTCTCCTGACCTCGTGATCTTCCCGCCTCAGCCTCCCAAAGTGCTGGGATTACAGGCGTGAGCCGCTGCACCTGGTACCCTGTCTCTATTTTTAAACACAATTTAAAAGCAAAAAGAAAAGAAAATCTGTGTTTAGGCTTAGATTTTTAATTAGCTAGTATTTCTTAATTCAGTCAATGAATTATTAAGATGTTTTCACTGCTCCCTTTTTAAAATCTTCTTTTGAGTGATTTAACTGCTTCTTATCACCAAGTTCTCAAAGAGAAGATGAAACTAAAATCTGATGGGTAACCATTTAAATAAGACAACTGGGGTGGCCCATTTCTCCAAGACTCTTCTCTGCAGCAGAGAGCTATTCTCTTTCTTTTGTTTAGTAAACTTCTGCTCTAGCCTTAAAAAAAAAAAAAAGGCAATTGGAAAAAAATTTGAGGTCAATGAATAAAATAAGATTTGGGGATGATGGTAGATGTTAATTATGAAAGTTCAGTGTTTCCTTTGAAGAGGGAGTTCAAAGCTGTTTTTTTGATGTGAATTCTTTGGGAGACAATAGAAAATGGTTAAACAGGATATAATAGAAACTTTTAAGGATGGAATTCAACTTTACCTAAAAAAGATTTCAGGCCAGGCACAGTGGCTCATGCTGGGAGGCCCAGGCAGGCAGATCACCTGAGGTTGGGAGTTCACGACCAGCGTGACCAACATGAAGAAACCCTGTCTCTACTAAAAATACAAAATTAGCCAGGTATGGTGGCACATGCCTGCAATCCCAGCTACTCAGGAAGCTGAGGCAGGGGAATTGCTTGAACCTGGGAGCAGAGGTTGTGGTGAGCCAAGATGGAGCCACTGCACTCCAGCCTGGGCAACGAGCAAAAACTCCATCTCAAAAATAAAAAACAAAACAAAAAACAAAAAAAGATTTCTCTTCTCCCATTTAGCATTTTAAATGTAAAACTGAGGCTTTAAATTCTTTGAGCCATTCAGCTCTTTACTGCCAGCTCACACTATTTCACAGCATATCCATAGATATGAGGGCGCACCAACTCCCAGGCCAGGGGGGCCTGGATGTGCTGCAGCTTCAGCTTAGAGAAGTTGGCCCGCTCCAGGGCCTTCCAGCTCTCTCTCGTCAGATTGCACCCATCAAACAGAAGGTACCAGGCAGGATCCAGGACCTGTTGCCAGAAAGAATTCCAAGTCGAACGCTCAGCTGCCACATGCTCCATGAAATAAAAAGCCCCTCCCTGAGAAAGAAGAAAAAAAAAAGCACACACATTTCAAAGATTTTTTCATTTCTGTTTTGTTTTTTTTTTTAATTGTTCCCTGGCACTGCCTTGCAAACCTTTGAGAGAACCGTAGAATTCTGAGCAGGAGACTCACTCCACACTAAGCACACCCTTAAGACTAAATAACCATGTTTGTTTGTTGTTTTGAGACAGAGTTTTGCTGTTGCTGCCCAGGCTGAGTGCAATGGCACGATCTCAGTTCACCAGAAACTCTGCCTCCCAGGTTCAAGCAATTCCCCTGCCTCAGCCTCCCGAGTAGCTGGGATTACGGGCATATGCCACCACGCCTGGCTAATTTTGTATTTTTAGTAGAGACAGGGTTTCTCCATGTTGGTCAGGCTGGTCTCAAACTACTGACATCAGGTGATCCACCTGCCTCCACCTCCCAAAGTTCTGGGATTATAGGCGTGAGTCACCGCACCCAGCCTTAAATAACCATGTTTTTAACTTTTGTATCATTTTCACAAATAAGTACATGATATGATTAATGAAAATACAGATATGTCTAAAATCATTACTGAATTCAAGGTAACATTTTCTCATTAGGTAATCAGTCAGTGATGCTAAATGTAAATTACTGCTTGTAGGAATTAGCAGCTGCTGCTTTCATCAAGGAGTCCTATAAAGATTGGTCAAGTAAGGCCAGGCACAGTGGCTCCCGCCTGTAATCCCAACCCTTTGGGAGGCCGAGGTGGGTGGATCACTGAAGTTGGGAGTTCGAGACTAGCCTGACCAACATGGAGAAACCCTGTCTCCAAAAGAAAAAAGGATTGGTCAAGTATAGGCACAATAGATGTTATTACATGTTGTGGGTGGGGGGCGTCTTCAGAAGTTTTCTACCAACTACCTCTGAGGGGAGTAGGGAGAGAGGGACCAGACAGTCACCTCAAAAAATCGTGGTAACTGCCCCACTCTTCTTGGCCTCCTCTAACTATCCTAGTCTTGGCCCCTTAGGCAGATTTTAGAGACAGAGTTCAGTTTTGAGAATGAGTTCCCCCAAATTATATGGGTAAGTGCAAGACGTAGGTTAGGAATAGAAAAATTGGAATTTCCTGATTTATTATTTCTTTTTTTAAAAGATCAGATGAAGACGCGGTGGCTCATGCCTGTAATCCCAACACTTTGGGAGGCCGAGGTGGATGGATCACTCGAGGCCAGAAGTTGGAGACCAGCCTGGCCAACATGACGAAACCCCATCTATACTAAAAATACAAAAGTTAGCCAGGTGTGGTGGCACGAGCCTGTAATCCCAGCTACTCAGGAGGCTGAGGCAGGGAGAATCACTTGATCCCGGGAGGTAGAGGCTGCAGTTAGCCAAGATTGTGCCACTATACTCCAGCCTGGGTGACAGAGCAAGACTCTGTCTCAAAAAAAAAAAAGGAATATTTGCATTTACATTAAACAGAGCCAAATCTACTACCTGTGTGACTTTGGGCAAATTCCTTAATCTCTCTGAGTCTAACATGTCCTAACATTTCTACTTTAGAGGACTGTTGAGAGAGGATTAAATGAAAATGTAATAAAGTTCCTGGCAGGGCCAGTGGCTCATGCCTGTAATCCCAGCACTTTGGGAGACTGAGGTAGGTGGATCGCCTGAGGTCAGGAGTTCAAGACCAACCTGGCCAACGTGGTGAAACCCTGTCTCTACTAAAAATACAAAACAATAGCCAGGCATGGTAGCATGCACCTGTAATCTCAGCTGCTCGAGAGACTGATGCAGGAGAATTGCTTGAACCAGGGAGGTGGAGATTGCAGTGAGCCGAGATCTCACCACTGCACTCCAGCCTGGGCAACAGAGCAAGACTCTGTCTCAAAAAAAAAAAAGAAAAAGAAAATATAATGAAGTTCCCTTATTATATCCAGCAGAGAGTGGGCACTTAGCAGAAACTAAGGAAGACTATCAAGAAAGTGATACCTTTAAGAGTTGAATTGATTTTTGGCACTGTAAACTGAGATAATAATTACCTGCCTTGCAGGGGTGTTGTGAGATTAGTAACGCTGTAAGCTAAACATCTACTAATGTATCAGTTAGTGCCCCGTCTTAGGACATAAGAACCCAGCATTTGGGTATAAGAATCAGTCCTTTTTTATTTACCACTCTGATATTGAGCCAAAGACAGGATTGTATGATTGTCTCTAAACTCTATCTCCAAGTTCTTTTCTTCCTGAGGAACTTCCTCTATTAGAAAATAAAACTGAGGGTCGGATGTGGTAGCTCACACTTGTAATCCCAACACTTTGGGAGGCCAAAGCAGGAAGACCACTTGAGCCCAGGAGTTTGAGACCAGCCTGGGCAACATGGCAAAACTTTGTCTTTACAAAAATACAAAAACTAGCTGGGTGTGGTGGTGCCCACCTGTAGTCCCAGCTACTGGGAGGGTGGGGAGGCTGAGAGCTTGAGCCCAGGAGGTCAAGGCTTCAGTGAGCCGTGATCGTGCCACTGCACTCCAGCCTGGGCAACAGAGGGAGACCCTGTCTCAGTAAAAAGTAGACAAAACTGGGGATTACAGAACATGCCTTTCTCTGAGAATAGTAAACTCAAATATTAACATATCCATTTATTTAACTTTGTTCAGAATATAAAATGAGTTTAAACTAGCTAAAAATAATAAGGGTAATATGTGAAAACTACATACAGGTATAAAGAATTACAGACTTTACAGAAAGGTTTAAAATGAAAAGTAATTATTTCCCTGAATCCAATCCCATTCCCAATTGGTAACCACTGTTAATACTTACTTGTCAAGGCTGGGTACAGTGGCTCACACCTGTATTCCCAGCACTCTGGGAGGCTGAGGTAGGCGGATCACCTAAGGTCAGGAGTTCAAGACCAGCCCGACCAACATGGAGAAACTGTCTCTACTAAAAAAAAAATAAATACAAAATTAGCCAGGCGTGGTGGCACGTGCCTGTAATCCCAGCTACTTGGGAGGCTGAGGCAGGAGAATTGCTTGAACTCAGGAGGGGGAGGTTGCAGTGAGCTGAGGTCATGCCATTGCTCTTCAGCCTGGGCTACAAGAGGGAAACTCCGTCTCAAAAAAAAGTACTTGTCTATCATTCCCATTAACATACACACATAGATGTATGTCCTCTCTCCCCCTTACACAATGGGCACGCAGTGGGCCTATGCTCTACCTAACATTCTGTGCCTTGATTGCTTTTTGATCTCATTAAACATTATCCCTTGGGGATTTTTAAATATCAGCACAGATAACTCTTCTTGTTCTTTCTAACAGCTGCACAGTGTTCCTTTATGCAATGTGACAACTCACACAGCATCCTATTGATATTTAGGTTATTTCCAGTTTGTGCTATTACAAATACTACTTAATAAATATTCTTGTGTATGGACAAGTTTTTGCATGTAGGATAAATTCCTACTGGATAAAAGAGTATGTGTGCTTTAAATTTTGATGTTATCAGATTTCATCCAAAGAGGGTACCTCTTCTAATGGGTATGGTGGTATCCAGTCCCCCAAACCCACCCCAACACTATCCTGACCTTAAAAGAAGTCCCTAACTGTATAATAGGTAAAATTAGTATCTTTAATTAGCTCTTTAATTGTAAGTTTGAGCATTTTTTGTAATATAATTGGTTTATATTTCTGTTCCTCTTATTTGCCCATACTGATCATGTTGATACGTAATGTCTTTTAACATGAGGGAAGTTAACTCTTTGTCTGTCATCCCTGGAAAATGCTTTTTCTAAGCTTGTTTTGTACTTTAACTTTGTTTTTGGAGTTTTTTCTTTTTTTTTTTTTTTGGTATGGAGTCTCACTCTCTGTCCCAGGCTGGAGTGCAATGGCGTAATCTTGGCTCACTGTGACCTCCGCCTCCCAGGTTCAAGAGATTCTCCTGCCTCAGCCTCCCAAGTTGTGGGATTAGAGGTGCCTGCCACCATGCCTGGCTAAGTTTTGTATTTTTAGTAGAGATGGGGTTTCACCATGTTGGCCAGGCTGGTTTCAAACTCCTGACCTCAAGCAATCTGGCTGCCTTGGCCTCCCAAAATGCTGGGATTACAGATGTGAGCTTCCGTGCCCTGCCAGGAGTTTTTTTTTTTAATAGTAGTTTTAAGTTTTTATATTCAGATTTATCAATTGTTCTCTTTGTAGCTTCTCTCCCACTCTAAAAAAAAATTTGAACAGTCTTTTCTAGGAGTTTACTTTTGTGTGTGTGTGTGTGAGACGGAGTCTCACTTTGTCACCCAGGCTGGAGTGCAATGGTGTAGTCTCTGCTCATTGCAACCTCTGCCTCCCAGGTTCAAGCAATTCTCCTGCCTTAGCCTCCTGAGTAGCTGGGACTACAGGGGTATGCCACCACACCTGGCTAATTTTTGTATTTTTAGTAGAGACAGGGTTTCACTATGTTGCACAGGCTGGTCTTGACCTCCTGACCTTGTGATTCGCCTGCCTTGGCTTCTCAAAGTACTGGGTTACAGGCATGAGCCACCATTCCTGGCGCAGTGAGCCGAGATCGTGCCACTGCACTCCAGCCTGGGCAACACAATGAGACTCCATCTCAAAAAAAAAAAAAGTTTCAGCCACCTGAAATTGACAAGACTGCCCGCTGTGATAATGGCTGCTACTAATCAGTCCTCCTCACACCTTTTCACTCACCGGTCTCAGCACTCTGCACACCTCGCGGAGAATGTCCTCCTGGTTCTCCACAGAGCACAGCACCAGGGTGCAGACCACCACGTCCACAGAGCCATCAGCCACCTGGTGCATGTTCTCCCCGGCAGCTACCACAAAGCGCTCAAACTGCAGGTGACGGTTCTCAGCAATGCTCTTGATCAAAAACTTCTCAAAGTTGGGGTTGGGGTCAATACAGGTCACCCTGCACCCAGGTGGGTAGAATTTGAAGTTGGTCCCGGTGCCACAGCCCACCTCCAGCAGGGAGAGCTTCCCGGAGGGGCCCGCAAACTCCTGTAGGCTGCTGAAGAGCTCCCGCTTCTTGCTTGCCATCTGTTCGTTGTACATCACAGAGAACCTCACCAAGAAGTAGGGGAACCATTTTTTGCACATCCAGCTCCACAAGCCCAGAAAGTTCAGCAGGTACATGGGAAATGCCAGGATGTATACGGCCAGTCGCAGGATAAAGATGGTAAGCTCCATTGCTCAGAAGCGGAGGGGAAAAAAAAACCCGACAGATCAACAGTTAGAGACCTGACTCCTTTAACTGCCGGAGAGAGGCTTCTGGCCACACTCCAGAGCCAATCAGCTGCAGAGGGAAAAAAGAACTGGCTGTGCTGCAAAGTCAAATCGTGGGCAAGAGGCCCATTTTGCCTAATTAATATTCGGCAGAAGTCAGCTCAGCTTAGTTTTCATGAGTCAAAATGAGAAGGTTCCCAGCTTTTCCTTAGAAGGAAAGTTGTTTATAATCCTTCATTCCTCATCTCTTCGATTCCTGTTTCCCCTTCTCTGAGTTTAGAGACGACTGCTAGCTTCCTGCTAGAGGTTTACAAGCACAGTCGCTTAACGCCCCACTGGGCTCGTCAGTGACCTCTGCAAGAATTCGTGGGCGGAGCCTGGTGAAGCCACACCAGTAGAGGCTGCCAAGGCCCCTTTATCACAACACGCCCCCCACTTAGTTCCCCCCGCCCGACCCTGTTTTGCTTTGTTTTTTCTTTTTCTTTATAAAAGGAAGTGAAAGGACATGCATGGCCGGCCACAGTCAGCAAGAATTCTCCCTTTTACATTCTGGGCAGAGGCTCTCAGTGTTCCTAACTCAACAACAGGATTATTTTTGTAAACCAGAAATAAAGTTGTAAGGTCCTCCAACCATTTGAATGGACTTTCTCCACGGCCAGGGAGTTCTTAAAATGTAACCTGAGAGACCGGTTCAGGCCATGGTGGGAAGTGGGGTCAGACGCCAACTTACACTTTTCTGGCATTAACATCAACGCAGACCTTAAGTACATTTACAATCTATTCTCTCCGAAGCTTGCTACTTGGAGGCTTCATCTGCACCATAAAACTTCTGTCTCCACAACTCTTACTGCAACCCAGATATCTCCTTTCTGTTGATCCTAGGTCTTTAGATGAACTCAACCAATTGTCAATCAGAAAAAAAATTTTTTTTTGAAAGAAAGAAAAAGAAAAGAAGGAAGAAAGAGTGAAAGAAAAAAAAAAGAATGAAAGAAAGAGGAAGAGAAAGGGAGAGAGAACGGGATTCTTGTTCTATTGCCCAGGCTAGAATGCAGTCTAAAAATGGGTATTAAAAACCTCTTTTACGCCAATGATTGTTAAAGCATAAAAAAAAAGAAGAAAATGCAAGAGAGATCATAGGTAGCCTGCAGACTAGCAAAGCCAAAAATATTTACTATTTGACCATTTACAGAAATATTTGCTAACCTCCATACTACACTAAGGTATGTTTACTAAGGTATTTTTAGAGCATTGGTCTGAATTCAGACAGACATGGATTTACAGCCCAGCTCTGCCATTTTTTACTAGCTATGTGACCCTAGACACATTATTCAATCCTTTTGCACCTCAATTTTCTCATCTGTAGCATAAAGTAATAATTAACTCTCCTGATTGATGTACAGATAAAATAGCATGCTATATAAAGCACTTAGTATATGCCTACTTATAAGATGGGCAGAATAAGCAGTAGCTATTCCTTGTTATTGTTATTTTTGGATTCAGTAAGGTCTTATACATTTTGTTATCGTCATATAGGAAAAACTGACACCCAGAAAAGGCAATGCATTTTCAGGCCAATAGGTGAACCAAGTCTCTCAACTATTTTGTGATTGAATTTCTTCATTCTCAAAAAGAAGAGAATGTCATAGCTATGATTCTATGAAGATTAGAGGTAAGACTAATGCTTCCACATATGGTTCCAAATATCTCAGTGGGAGAAGACTTTAGAGCTACATTTTCTGTTTCTTTTCACCCAAAGTAGAAACTTGACAGTGATCCTTTCTCCTCCGTATTCATTCTTACTCCAACATATACTCAATTACTGATGTTTACTTATTTTAGCTATCAGTTATGTTCGATTTTATACCCTTCATTTAAATATCATGAGTTCATTAACTCTTCCTGAAACTAAAGAAGTGGTCTTCTATCTTCTTGCCTGCAGTTTGCACTGTCATTCACATAGCATTTGGAGCAATCCATTTAAGCCACAAATCTGACCAAACTCTGGTCTCCTCACCTCCTCCTATACTAAATAAACCCAAAATCCATTTAAATTCTCCTCACCTCACCTCACCTCTAGTCACCTCCTCTCTTCTGTCTGGCTCATGCATTATGTTCCCACAACATCAAACTACTTATAGTTTTCCACCCACACTCACCTATGCTGCTTAGTGCCTTTGTCCTTTTGCTTGTGTTATTTCTATCCAGCCTCTCTTTGTTTCATTATAAAAGTTCTTGTTATCAAATAATTTAGAATACAGAAAAAAGATTTTAAAAATTATATGCAATCAGGCCGGGCACAATGGCTCACACCTAACAATCCCAGCACTTTGGGAGGCTGAGGCGGGTGGATCACGAGGTCAGGGGATCAAGACCACCCTGGCTAGCACGATGAAGCCCGGTCTCTACTAAAAATACAAAAAATTAGCTGGGCATGGTGGTGCACACTTGTAGTCCCAGCTACTGGGAAGGCCGAGGCAGGAGAATCGCTGGAACCCAGGAGGCAGAGGTTGCAATGAGCCGAGATTGTGCCACTGCACTCCAGCCTGGGTGACAGAGCAACACTCTGTCTCAAAAAAAAATTATATACAATAATAGCAAATATGCAAACAGGTATCCTTTGAAATTATTGTTATTTAAAATTACAATAAGTTATGGACAATAATTATGCCTTCCTCCTTTATTTACTCTTTAAGGCAAAATACTTTTCTGTACCATTCAGAGGCATTCCTATAGAAGGAAGGGTGGCTTGGGCACTAGGTAGAGAACTAGAACATTATCTCTCACTGTGGCTGAAAATGAAAAGGAAATTCTAGGAACATGAAATCTTTTTGCTTCACAATTTTCATCTTAGATTGCTTAGAGAGACAAGTAGCAATTGTCAAATGGCAGTTCTAGGAGAAATGTGACTATTTGAACTAGCTTTGATACAAAATTGTACACACTAACCCAAACTTCCTTGACTTTTCTTAGTGTTTGTGCAAACACTTGGCTCATTAACACCTTCATCACCCAGAAGTCATTAAAACCAAGTTGTTGATGAGACTGGCTCAGACTATGTTAACTTTTAAGAGAAACAATTGTTCCTCAGGAGGCTTTTCTTCAAAGGGATTTCGTGGTTAAAAAAAAAAAAAGAAAAGAATTTTCTAATTTTTTATTATAAGAAATGTAGATTATTAAAAATTCTGAGACCTCTTACACTAAATAAAACAAAAATCTGTTGAAATTCCTGACGGATGGTATAGGAACTGTAGTGGCAAAAATTGTAGCTCTGAATTTAAATAACCTTGGATAACATAGGCTTGCCATTTTCTTCTTGTGTGAACTCAGACATTTTTATAATCTAAGTCTCAGTTTCATGATTAAAAAAATAATCATGGTCATATAAAAAATGAACATAATCTAAAAAATGAGAATAATAGTACCTATCTTCTTTAATTGCTACACTGATTAAATAAAATATTGTTTGTAAAGCATATAGCAAAATACCAAGTACATAAAAAACAATTGTTATTTAACCCAGCATTCCTCAAACATATTTGAAAATGGACCCCTTTTATTATGTTTTGAACAGCATCTATTTAAAAAACAAGAAAACATACTCTTACAAAGTGGTCTAGACTCAGAATAAGACTTGTTTTCAAGGTTGTAGAAAGATGGGAAGAAGCAGACAGGGAAAATGTAAGAAAGATGGAACACAGAACTATTCCTTTACAGTTTGAAAATTTACAAGTATGTATTATTTCTGAAGGAAGGCTCATTTTTTAAAGAATACAAAGTTCAAATTAGACTTAATTTGGAATATTCAATCCTATACCAGGCAATCTTTTTAGATGATGTAACAAAAGCAGTCTCACAACGGAAGGGCCGGTAAGCATAGGCTAAAGTAGCTGGTCTTTGAGCGGGCCTTATGCTTCTTTGTGTAACAGCTTCTTCAGGCAGAATTTGGTCTACTTCGTCTCTATCCTGACTCTAGTTTTTGGAACAAAAAGGGGGATCAACCAAAAATAACTAACAGAGAATAGACACATAATGGAGAAAGAACATGTGAGTTAATCCTAGTTTTTTTAATCTGGCATTTCTCCCAGGGACACTCTCAACAAGCTAAAAAGAAGGATGGATGGGTCGTCTGTTTAGCCTCATCTCTTTTTTTAAAAAAAGTCAGCATTTCTAACTATAGAATCTATTGACCAAGTATTTTGGACCTTTAGCATTCTCTGTTTGCCTCCCCTACACACACACACACACACACACACACACATACACACACACACCCCACAGTTTCTTAAAACCCAAGTTTATTTTTAGGCCAGAGAGATTGGATGTTCCAGATCAGGGCCCTCTGCTCCTGAGCAGACATTCTAAAAAGGTTTCATTGGCAGATATAAAAAGGCCTGTATAATTTATTAGAGGAACTTTCACAAAGCTCTGATTACTTGTTAACCAGAAGGAGAAAAAAAAAAATCCAAGAATCCCGATCAGATCCAATAGAGCACTTGGCACATGGGGATTTGCAAAGGCTAGAAATTCTCTCCCCAGGACTCCAGCCTGTCATCCACAGTGTGCCATGAAGAAGGGTTCAAGTCACTGGCATTCAGGCTTTCCTCTTTCCCAAGAATGTGCAGTTCAGTTTCCCTAAATAATGGGGGAGATGGGGCCAAAGAAAACTCAAAACAATACGTTCGTTTAATAGTTCTAATGGCTCTGCTGAGGCTGCCAATGAAAACGCTGGCTAAACTGTTCCAGAGAGCCTTCTACCAGAGCTCAACAAAACCTGCCAAATCTCTACCCACCACCTCCTCTTTCTTGTCACTCAATTGTTTTTTTCCTTTTTTTTCATTTTGGCTTTTTCCAAGACGAATATGTAAAATATCCAAAGAATGGTCTTTTTCCAATATGTATTGTTTGGGGGTACAGATTCATATTTATCTTTAACTGGTATGGCATGCATATTTAAACCAAAAATTAAGCTAGATGGCTTTATAGTATAAAAAGTATAAGGGTATTTTATAAAACAATGAGATAGAATATTTGAAATCATTACTGTCCTGAAAAATCTAAGTAGTGTCAACCTTCACTATTAAGAACATAAACATGCCTCATGTATGCTGTACTCCTTTCAAAAATATTTTTTGATAATTTATCATTTTCTAGTACTGTGCAAGCCACTTGGGATGACACTAAGATAATTCAACTAAAAAGAAAAGGTCTCCACTCTAAACAATAATTATCAAGTTTTCCTGCTCCCTCTTTTCCCCAAAGAAAAGGGTCATGGTGATCCTCTTGGGCTATCCTAAAGAAAAGGCTGGCAGTCAGGAGAAAAAAAAGAAAAATAAGTTTTACAAAAAGTTGAAATTAGAACATAAAATATGAAAAGAAACAAAATAGTAGGCAGATAGAAGAGAAAATCAACATGTCCGTAATGGAACAAGGCCACCAATGATTGAATCAAGAGCCAATGTTGTCTACCAATAGTACTCATGTCCACCATAGTATAAGAAAAGCAACTATAGCCAGGTAGTTTGGATTAGACCCCATGCCGTCTCACCTTCAAATTGTCACGAAAAAGCTATCAAAGTCTTTCAAATTTCTTTGAAGACTATAGATCCACTTTCCACTGGTTTAGTATGCACTTCATCAAAAGCATTCAGACTTTGTAGAACCTGTCCCACAAACTCAGTGATTCAAAAAGCAAGGAAGGAACATGTGAAACATGTTATGTGCATTGTTATAGATGAGAGACCTCAAGTAAGCAATGGGGAAGCTAAAGCCTGAAGCAACATCTGAGTCTTCTAACCCATCTGTTTATATACAGGTTAACCCTCCTCCAACCCATCCTGCACTGTGCTGCAAATTAATTTTTAAAGAAATAAGTGCTGGTCATGCTAATCTCTGCTCAAAGCCAACCACAGTTCTTCATTATGTAATAATTAATTCCAAACTTCTTAGTTTTATGTTAAAGATTTTTTACGTCCTTGCTCTTCAGCCTTTTATTTCCCTATCTTTCTGCAAGTACACTGATCCAGTTGAATGACATTGCTGCCTACCCTGATTCCACCTAGACGTTTCCTCCAAACTTTCATGTATGCTATCCCCCATTGCCTACAATCCCACTCCTCCACCTACCAAGTTGTACTGATTCATCAATATCCAGGTAAGATTTTACCTCTTTCAGAAGTACAACCTAATTCCTATCTCTTCACTCTACTTGTATGATATCTATAATCACATCCCATATCTTATTTTAACACATAATCATATTTTACTTTGTTTCATATTTCTATTGTATCCATTCCCACTACCACTTTGGGAGTTCATTGCGTACATGCCTTACTGCTTTTTATCTCTCATGAAGAACCTAGGTTCTTAAAAACAACACTCAATAATTACTTACTTTACAAATGAATAAACCTAGATATTTATGTGCCAGAAATGTGTTACTTATTAGACCAGAGATTTCATTGTTTTTTAAGGATCACAATCACCTTTAAAATTTGTTTAAAAAAATACATTTTAGTAGAGTTCAAGCACCAGAATTTTTTCAAAATCTGACGCATCTGCTGTATGACAAAATTTGTGAGGCACCAATCTACAAAGTTTTGGTGATGGGGGAAAAAGTTTGAGTCAGCAATCCCAAATATGGAGGTTTAACTTAGAAGTTATAGCAGCTCACTAATTCTACCAACTTTTCTATCTGCAAGCCATGTCAAATTCATTTGTACAGTGTTCCCCCTTTGACTTTCTATACAATTGTTAGGAATTAACAGACATAGCCATCCTCTCTGAGAAAGAGTTCAGACAGATTTGCTATTTACATCTGGGGCTTATGCAAGTCCACTACTGGAATTGAGGCATGCCTATTTAAATTAGCAGCTGAGAAATTTGAGTTTAAGTCAATTAGACTCTCAAGCCTCAGTCTCTCCAATTAAAATGTGGAAACAATGAAATAGGCAAAGTCAATATGTTTTAAAATCTTACAATTATCTCTGCAAAATGAGGAAGTTTCAGTAGAAGTTCTTTGTTAATATATGACTGTCACTTTACTACTGTGTTTATTGACAGTGTCCCTTTCATGTTCTCAACAGAATGCATTAAGGGGAAGCCATTTTATGCGGGTGCCACAGAGGGAAGAAAGAGCATCGAAGAATAGCTGTTTCATGTTATTTACTCTGATGCTCTGGTTTCAGAATTGATGGCAAACTTCATTTGGCATTCCAGGATCTGTGTGTTCTGGGTTTCCAGGATTCATTCTTGACAATGTCAGGTTAATTCAGGGCATTTCGCAGCACTGTGTGAGGTGCCGTGAGTAACATCAGTTTTGCAACCTAATTTGTCAAATAATTAAATTATTATATAATGAAAACTATGTATCACACAATAAAATGTTCATTCTCCTACTGTGGTACAGTATACTTAAGTATAAAATAGCCACAAGGAACAACTGGAAATGACATGCAAAGGTCAGCTTGTAAATTATTTTAATTAATTTAGTTAAAAAAAAAAAACAATAAAAAGAACAAACCCAGGAAGAATTAATTTCCAAGCCAAAGGGAACAAGGCAAGTTGAATGGAAAACAAGAAATGAAGAGAGAAGGAAACAAATATTGGATCAGAAAAACATAAAGTGAGTGGATCTCAGAGAAGGAACTATTGCCCACAATTTCTCATGATAAATTATGAAGGCTGACATTTGAGAGTCATTAATATTTGCTATTATTCTAAGATGACTGGCCAAACCTGAGAACACACACAACACCACGTCACACGTGGTACCCTGAAGGTTTGAAGGTAGCTAAAGGGCACTGTTTTCAAATAATAGCTTGTGACCCATCATTCAGTTATGAAATAAATGTAGTGGGGTGCTATCCAAAGTTTATTTTTATAAAGAAAAAGAGAAGAAAAATGTCAGCACACATCAAACACTGTTAACAATAAATATTGTATCTGAAAACATTTGATTTGTCTACATTCATAAATATATACTCATATACATACTAGGTTCCCATGCAAAATGTTTTTCTAACTGGAGGTCAGGGTGAAAAAAACCTGAATGTTTCTGCCTATAGTAGTCAAGTTTTCTGCTTAAGTCAGCTCTGTCTTCTTAGATAGCTCCTCTTTTGCTTCCTGGCTTCTAACATGTAATTAGTTCCCTGAGGGTTAGTTCTCAGTCCTTTGCTCTGCTGTGCACATATATATATATATATATGATAAGTATGTAATATATAAATTCTATCTTTAGAATTTATCTTTTCCCAGACTGCAGACATCTATCTTCATCTATGCACTTCATAGTGCCTTACTGCCACTCTCAAAATCAATGCATTTAAAAGTAAAATCACCTGGGTTCAAGTCCTGAGACTATCACTTTGGAAAAATTATCTAATTTTTGAAAGCTTTAGTTTCTTCATTTATCAAATCTGGATAATGGTATTTTCTTATATTAAATACAATGACATCTATTAAGTATAAGAGTTCTTGGTATTTATTAAATATTTCATAACAACTAATTGTTCCCTACCCTCTTAAATCAAATTCCTCTTCAGGTTTTCAAATTTTTACAAGATGCAACACTTCTCCAGGACTTGAATTACAGGAATAATTCTGGACTCCTTGCTATCCCTTGACCCCATGTCACTCACTGAGTCCTGTTGATCCTCTGAGGTCTTGCTTGTTTCCAAACCTCTGCATTCTTCATCCTCTGCAGAGCTGTCATCATTTGATTCCCACACTCAACCCCATTTATAGCTCCTATCTGTGGACCAATGAAGGAGACTTTACCAGTAAAGCATGCATCTCACAATCAGCATTAGATTACTCTCATAAAGCACTCTTACTGCCTGCTGCTTCCCATGCTAGCAAGTGCCTTAGAGCAAGTAGCTTACCTCTCTCTGCTTCAATGTCCTCATATATAAAAATAGAGATGATATGCTTTCTTAACTCATCAAGTTATTGTGAAGATTAGATGTAAAGTACTTAGACCAGGGCCTAGTACAAATAAAGTGCTCAATTACTGTTTCTTCTTCTCCTCCTTCTTCCCCTTCCTCCTTCTTCATGTTATTCATCTTCATCTTCTTTCTCCTTCCCTCCTTCTCCTCCTCTCCCATCTTCCCCTATCTTGTTGATTATTGTGTTGTTATTATTATCTCTATATCTTGTTTTTATTATTTCACCTCATTAAGTCTTCCATAGACCAGTGGTTTTTAAATTTTGTTCTAAGAGCCCTAGGACCCTGTGAGGCAAGTCAAGGACTGCTGAAGAGGGAAAGAACATGCTAAAATGTATGACTTCAGGTCATTTGTCCTGTTTTTACCAAAGAAGTTCTGTTTGTTCCCTTGGAGGGTTATTTATTAAACTTACTCATTAAGCAAAATAAGTCCGTTGATCAAATAAGGTTTGAGCAACTCTCTCCCAGACCACTAGACTACTATTAGCACTGTCAGACTTCACTTTCTTGATCCACTCCCCACTGACTATTCATCTTGACATTTGATTCTCTGATTCTCTTTACATACAGTAGCCCAAAAAACTTCAAAGTTGAATCAATTGCAGCATTTTGTCTTATTTCTAGTTTCATAAGAGCTGTTCTCCGTCTCTGTCTCTCTCTCTCTCTCTCTCTCTCTCTCTCACACACACACACACACACACACAGACACACACACACACACACATCATTACTAATTATTTGTTTTCAACCTCAATTGAAGTTCATTGCTGCCTAGAAATCCAACATATCTCTAACAAGCATCTTTCTCCACTTCCTTCACAAATGAAATCTTCACTCTCTTCCTAAACCATCTACTAAGTCAAATCCCACTCAACCTTAACAGATTTGCTTCCTAACTTAATGAGAAAACAGAAGCTACATGACAGCACTTCCTTTAACTTGCTACTTCCTGGCTACAAACATCTCCATCATCCTCTATTCTTTCTCCTTTTGCTTACACTCCCCCTCTTCTCTCCTCCACCTGTGCAATAGATCCCATCACTTTCCACCTCTCCCTTACTCCTGAATCTCAAAACTTTCATGTTCTCCTGGCTCTCTCCTATGAAAAGATTTTGTGGTTTCCCCCATTTTTAAAGAAATACTGCCTTTACCTTTAGCTTTCAGTTCCCTTATTCCTTTCTCAGCCAAGGTTCTTGAAAGAGTTCATCTCCACATTTTCACTTTCCATTCACTCCTCACCCACTGTCATCTGTATTTCACTCCTCCTTATCACTAAAGTTTCCCACGAAGTTTGCCAACGATTTCCCCATACTGTCAAATCCAATGGAGATTTTCTGTCTTCATTTTACTAGATGTCATTACTGCAGTTTATGATTTTACTCATACTCTTTTTATTTGTTTTATTGATATATAATCCATATAACATAAAATCTACCAACTTAAAGTGTACAATTTGATGTTTTTAGTGCATTGAGAGATGTGTGCAATTATTTCCATAGTCAATTTTAGAATGTTTTTTGTTATCACAAAGAGAAATCCTGTGTCTCTTAGCTACTATCTCCTTATCCTTCCAGCCTCCCCAGCTTTAAGAAACCTCTAAGCTATTTTCTGCCTCTGTAGATTTTTCTCTTCTGGGTATGTAATATTAGTGGAATCATAGCGATCTTTTGTGACTTGTTTCTTTCACTTGGCATGTTTTCAAGCTTCATCCATGTTGTAGCATGTATCAGTACTGCATTCCTTTGTGTGACCAAATATTTCACTGTATAGATATACTGTATTTTGTTTATTGACTCCGTACTGATTTGAGAAATTCTGTTATTCTAAATTCCTGGGACCACATATCCTCCGGCTTTCTTCCACCTCTGCTTTTCTCCAGTTTCTCTGGAGCATTTTTCTTCTAACTTCGCATTTGACTATCTGGTGTTCAGATTCTACAGGATTTCCCTGAATGAATCCATGCAAATCTATAGTATAAATCCTCACCAATTTGCTGATGACTCTCAAAACAATATTCCTGACTGACATGCTGTATTCTCAGTTTCAAACTGGATGTTAAATTTTCTACTGGACAGTTCTGCCCATTTACTCCTGGGCAATTCAAATTCAGTTCCATAAAGTTGAATTTTTCTCTTATACACACTTCCCCATCCCAAATGACCTGCTTCTCATCAATTCTTTATGATCACAAATGGTGTTCACCATGTAATCTATGCCATGAATACATGTGTCACCTCCCTGTCAGCCCCTCTCCATTTTCTATCAAAGCCTATATCGCTAGTTTTTAACGTCTCCAATATCCATCTTTTTTTTCTCTACTTTTACTGCCACTGCTTTCTTTTAGTTTAAGGATTTGTCATTTACTTTCTGGGAATTATTAAAATAATCTGTACAATGTCCCTCTCCAACTCATTCGCCATATTTCTACAAAATGTTGATCCTGTCACATCATCAATTTAAACAATCTTCAGTTCCAAGCCCCATAGCTCAGCACACAGCTCAGCACATAGCTCAGCACCGTATTTCCCTGGCATCATCAACAGCCTTTTCCCAAATATATCCTTTGCACTAGGTTTACAAACCTTGATTGTCATTTCACATCTCTGTGCTTTTGTACAAACTTATCTGCCTAGAATATATTTATATCTTGTATACAATATATGTAAACCTATATTCTACCTTTACCTAACTAATGCTCTCATCACTCAAATTTTACTACCTAGATAAGTTTCCTTCACTTTCCTATTTAATATAGCCAACTCTCATTAGTGCCATCTGGTTATATAATGATCACATCGTGCTGAAAGCTTCTGAAGAAAGAACCCTCCCTCCCACTTAACTTTGTATCTTAGAGTTAGTTAGTTGGCATGTATTTGACATTCAATGATTTGTTTTTGTTTTTTTGAGACAGAGTCTCACTCTTGTGCCCAGGCTGGAGTGCAATGCTGCAATCTTGGCTCACTGCAACCTCCGCTTCCCAGGTTCAAGCAATTCTCCTGCCCTGGCCTCCTGAATAGCTGAGATTACAGGTGCCCACCACTATGGTCTTACATCTTACATTTTCCAGAAAGCCTTCTCTCCCCTTCCTCCTAGTCTGGATTGATTGATTCACCCAAGTGCTTCTAAAATATAACCTATGTATTCTGTTGTAACATCTATCACATTACAAAATAGTTATTGTTTGTCTTTATATTCCAGTGTCCTCCCCAACGCTCGGTACACAGATGTTCCATATACATTGGTTTATTAAGGAATACATGAATGAAGATGAATACATGAATGAAAGTCTACATCATAAGACCCAGCTTCTGCCATATGTCACAGTCCTGACCATTGAACTTGTGTCTGTGTTATTGTCCATAGACTCCTTTCTTTATTACTTGCTCAGTTCCTCAAGCCCACCCAGAATTACTTCCCAGCCTAATTCAAACACAGACACTTTAAGGGTCTACAATTCTAAACCCAATCTTGATATCTGAGATTCTGGCAGAGCCATCTGTCTTGGTATCTGAGGCTCTGGCAGACCCATCTGTTGCCAGTTGCCCACCTGCCAACCTGCATGCTTGGACTTCCACAGACTTCATACATATATATCAAATTTTCCATCATCACTGTGGTCACCCACTTGGATTTCTCATTATTTAATATTTTCAATTGTCATTAAATGATAAAGCTACATTTTTTAACAAGTCACCAATTATTATTTGGCTGAAATTATGAAAACAATATTCTAAACAATTAAATGTCAGGCATTATCAGTCTGATGGGAGGAACCACCTTCTGATGGACTAAGTTTCTCCTGAGGACTGTGAAATCATGCCACCTGTGCGTCCACCTATATCCACCTAGTCAAAAAGAGTCTGGCTCTGATACTGTATATAACCTCCTATTAACATCACAGGGAGTTACTGGAGTAAATGTCTCTCTCTGAGAAACTACTAAACCACAACAGATAGGGGTCAGATTGGTCTGTTTACATCAACTCTTGATTGCTTTTCCATTGCCGGTGAAGGCCTTAAGTTTTATGGGTAGCATAAATTGCAACCTCAGCCTAGGATTCCATATTCAACTCTTAACATAAAAGACATGTCAAATGCAATGTATCTTGTAAAGAGAAGAACCAGAAAGAAAGATTGAATTTTATCTGTAAGCAAGCTCTTTAAAAATAGAAGACTGCAAATCCTTATTCAGCACTGAGAGACAGTTGCAATTCCAAATGATAAAGCAAATGAAAAGGCAAATACAAGATTACGTTTTTAAAGGAAACTTTTAAAACCATCCCACGCAGTTTCATCATATCTACCTATATCTTGCTTGGGTTTATCAACCAGAGATCAACATGTATTTGTATATGCTCAAGAGATAGCAAGTATCCAAAGAAAATATTCAATAGTAATCAAATAATAGCATTACAAAACATACAAACGCTCACAAAAGCTTTTGTTTTCTATTTTATTATAGTTTTCACATCATGTTCTAGTTATCAATTGGATTATAAAGTCCTTTAGAATGGAAATCAAGGTATGTTTCCTTATGTATCCTTCACAGTACAAAACATGGTAGTATAAATCTATGATTAATAAGTTCATTAATTAAAATATATATATTCAACAAATACGTATTGAGAGCCTACTGTGTCCCAGTCTAAAAACAGCTCTGAATTTGGCCAATGGGTCTATAGTAGACAAGGACTTCTGAGACACAGACAACATAAGTTTTTATCATCAGATCACTCCTTTGCATACATTCTGAACTCCCTTGCCCTTACTTTTTCTATTTCATTGTACTCTCTTGGCAAAATCCCAAACTTAGCTAAATCTGAAGACTGTCTGCACTCATGTAGCTTATGGTGACCAGAGAAAGACACAGAAATATGCTGTCTGGCTTCTATTTGAATGCATGGTCTTTAATCTCAAGTGACCCTTCTGCAGTCCAAATCCTACTACATTCTCTGGCCAATTCATTCTCCTGCTCACCTAATGACCATTTCATACCTTCTCTTCCCTCCTCAAACCCCCAGCACCTTTCTCCTTACAACCTGAAGTAACCTTCAACTGATTACCTTAATGCGTATTTCAAAGGAAAGTGGAACTGAGAAGAGCATTTAGGCAAGCTCTCACCTTCACATGTGACCTGCCTTTCTCCATAGACTTTTTTTTTTAAAGACAGAGTCTGGCTTTGTCACCCAGGCTGGAGTTCAGTGGTGCGTTCCTGGCTCACTGCAACTTCTGCCTCCTGGGTTCAAGTGATTCTCCTGCCTCAGCCTCCTGAGTAGCTGGGACTACAGGTACATGCCACCAAGCCCAGCTAATTTTTTGTATTTGTAGTAGAGATGGGGTTTAACTGTGTTAGGCAGGATGGTCTTGATCTCCTGACCTCCTGATCCCCTGCCTCAGCCTCCCAAAGTGATCCGCCCACCTCAGCCTCCCAAAGTGCTGGGATTACAGGCATGAGCCACCACACCCGGCCCTCTCCATGGACTCATACACTCTGTTTCTCCTACTGTTACCTGGGTGATCTTCATGAGCTCTGACCTAAAAACAACCTTCCTATCGTGCACTAGATTTCCCTCTCACCTTCTATAGGTTGTCTCCCCCTAGACAGACTGATTTTCAAGATGACATGCTACACCCTCAAAAAGTATCTTGAGTTTTCCTTATAGGGAAGGATAAATTACAATATAAAAATGTATTTTTTAAATAATGAAAATAACATCCTTTTGTTTAGACTATTTTTAAAAGAACAGTGTTAAAATAAAATTCAATTATAGACGCCAGACAAATTAAATGAAAACATGGAGGCAGTGGATAGAGCTTTCAACCAGGAACAACAACAACAACAACAAACACCACATAAATTTTAAAAATTAAAAAACATAAAACATAAAAAAGGAAAAAAAAGAAAAACAGGTATTATCTTCAGCTGTTCACACACTCAATCTTATTGCCAAAAATACAGCATTTCCTTCTCTAGCCTCCTGGCTCGAAAAGGTAGTGAGATTTCTCATCACCTTGTGCTGTCTGAACATGAAGTTTCCAGCTGTCCTCCCTAATCCTCATGCTAGTTACACACTCTCTTCTTTTCCCCATCCCTCAAATGCACTCCCTTTTGAACCCCATGTGAAATCAATTCCAATATAACTCCATTGATAAGACTTTCCAAAACACTGTTTTTATTTTTTCACCCAGTCATTTTAAATAACTACTATGATGACATTTTTGTAAAATAAATAACCACCTTCAATGTTCGTTTTGTCTGTTTGACTTTTCTGAGAGAGGGGCATGGCTGTACACTACAGCTCACTCAGAAATTTCCACCCTAAGGGTAAAAGGTAAACATACTCTCCAGTCCTCTAAGCAAAAGAGATGTTAAAAAAAAAAAAAAAAAAAAAAAACTCAAAATAAATTAACATAATCTTACGAATATAATGTTTAGCCAAAGAAGCAAGTGACACGCAAAAATATATATAAAGATTCTATTCAAATAATGCTCAAAGCCAGGCAAACTAACTATATATTTCAGGAACACACGCATAGATGATAAAACTAAAAAAAATGAAGAAATTATCAGAAAAATTAGAATATCAGGGAAGGGGAAGGAGTGAAATCAGACAGAAATGTGTACATAGGCATTTTTGAGGCACTGGCAATGTTCTGTCTCAACATGGATGGTGATGTGAACTTTGTAATTATTTAAATTATGTAAATTATTTAAATCATGAGGGCATGTGGTATTTTGTATTTTGTGTTTATTTTTACAAATGTTTTAGAGACAGAGTCTCACTCTGTTGCTCAGGCTGGAGAGCAGTGGCACAATCATAGCTGACTATAGCCTCCACCTCCTAGGCTCAGGTGATACTCCTGCCTCAGTCTCCCAAGTAGCTTGGACTAGAGGTGCACACCACTGCATCTGGATAATTTTTTATAGAAACAAGGGTCTTGCCATGTTGCCCAGGCTGGTCTTAAACTCCTGGGCTCAAGTGATCCCATTTTGGCCTCCCAAAGTACTGGGAGTATGTCGTATATACTCTTCTCCACATATGACATTTTTATAATAAAAAGTAAATTATGCCAAATCTATTTTTGAAATAAATTTGATGTAGTATACTTTTCAGTGTGGGAAGACAGAGGGACAGGAAATTAAGAAAAGGAATTATAAGCAGACAACTATACATTGCATCACCAACATATTAGTTGAGTATTTCTATTCAACTAATGGTAGACAGTGCAAGAAAGAGTATGTTTTATAGAGGTTGAGGACTATTTGTATATTTACTGATTCATTGCTTCACTTTAACATTTATTGAAAGCCTGTCACATGTCAGGCAGAGCATTAGACGCTAGTGAGACACAGATGAACGAGACATGAAGTCTAATCGGGAAGAATGCGTGTTCTAGTGCTACAAATGTAGCACCTTTGCAGTTTGCCAAAATGACAGTCCTTCTCTGCCTTCCTCGCTCTTTCTAGCTGGAGACTCTGACACTCTCCTCTTGTCTTCTTTCACTCTTAGTTTCTAAGTTAACTATATGAACAGGAGTTTCTTCAGCAGGGTGGAATTAATGATGCTGTCAGACTCAGTGTCCAGCATGTCAGAGTGAGTACTGGCTTTCTTGCTCCTGTGGTATTGACCAAGTATACTGGCCAATTTCCTTACCTAGAACTGGCCTTGAACTCCATCTGACAGCTGGACTGCCTACAGACAACAGTCCTGCTTTGATCTGAATAATCTTCCGCAATGTAAACCCCAGACGTCTTCCCTGTGTGGAGGAACTCCAGAAGGCTCAGAGCCCCTTAGCCAGTGTCCTTGGCTGTTTATTTCTGTTGCTCACCCACTGATATATCCACTGAGCACTCTCCTGCCTGACCTCCTGGGGATCTGTCCCAAACCCGGTTAACTTGCTCTGTCCCAGCCCTGCCAAGTTCTCTTTCTCTTCACATTTCTCCTGAATAGTTCCAGTAGACTTTGCTCCCATACCCCCTAAAATCATTACAACAATGAAATAAATATAACAATAGAGGTGCCTACAGGGTGATACGAAAGCACAGAGGTAGGACTGGGATGGGGACAAGAGTGGAAGGAATATTTAAGATGGGTCTTAATAAGTTTATGAAACAGAAGAGAAAAACAGCAGGCAAAAATGACTTCTTCAAAAATATAAAAATGGGAAGTAGCCTGGTGTGACTGGAAAATAATGAGAAGTTTTGTTCATTTAGAGAATGATGAGAGATGAGAGTCAAATGATAGATAAGAGGAAAATGAAGAAAGATCTTAAATATCTTGCTAACAAAAAAGGTGCCAAAATTGGCATGTATTTAATGTATTCTGATCACACACACACAAAAAATGAGGCTTTCACTGACCTGAAACAATGTAATGCATTCTGCTATTTGGGAATTAGTGTTCATTCACTCTCGTGATTTATAAGACTTAGTTTTCAAGGAACTCTGAAACCCTGTAGTACTACTTCACTCATCCACACTATTTCTTAGGGTAGGTGCTAGAAACAGGCAGAGCACCTGCCCAGATGCACAGTGATTTTAATGGGTGTATTTAAGGACACAACATAAGGAAGGAACATAGGAGATGCTCAGTGAAGTACTGGTGAATGTATTTACATTGACTCAAACAAAAATCTGATCCCTTGAGAAGTCTCCTAATAATTCTGTATATTTTATTTTATTCAGTTGAGTGCCAGGACAGCTATCTCTCCTGATCCCTGTAGGAAATGCAGTTGTTAGCCTGGACAACATGATAAAACCCCATCTCTACAAAAAATAGAAAAATTAGCTGAGCATGGTGGCATGCACCTATAGTTCAGCTACTTCGGAGGCTGAGGTAGGAGGATCACTTGATTCTGGAAGGTAGAGGCTGTGGTGGGCTGTGTTCACACCACTGCACTCCAGCCTGAGTGACAAATTAAGTCCCTGTAGAAAGAAAGAGAAAAAAGAAAAGAAAAGAAAAAAGGAAGGAAGGAAGGAAGGGAGGGAGGGAGGGAGGGAGGAAGGAAGGAAGAAAGGGAGGGAGGGAGGGAAGGAGGAAGGAAGGAAGAAAGGGAGGGAGGGAGGGAGGAAGGAAGGAAGGAAGGAATGAACGAAGGAAGGAAGGAAGAGAGAGAAAGAAAGAAAGAGAGAAAATGCAGAATGCAGGAGGGATGTCTTTACTAGAGACAGTTCAAAGTGAAAGGAAGACTAGTTGTTTTTATGTCTCAACTAAAATGAGTTTGACTCTAATGCTTCCTGGCATTGCTAAAGTTTTCACTGCTCATTTCAATGGTCTCCTGACTTTCAGAAACTCTTTACTGGCCAAAGAGCCATGTGGCAACAGTAAATCATCAGAAACACACATGGAACTGTTCACCTCTCTGAATTAAAGATACAGTGACTTATGGGACCAAAAGGACTTTGTTCAGAGCAGAATGAGAAAGGGAAAAACATTAGGCCAGAAAGTGGGAATAAAAATGGAAGTTCTTGGGACAGTTGTAGAATGATTATAATAAAAATAAATGGAACGAAATATCTTGAGCTGTTAGTCAGTGACTTTCCTTACCATTTCCTATGGTCTGAATGTGTCTTTCAGACATATTCCTGGGTTGAAATCTAATTCCCAATGTGGCAGTTTTAAAAGGCAGGGCTTTTAAGAAGTGATTAAGTCATGAGGGTACTCCCTTATGAATGGGATTAGTGCCCTTATAAAAGTGGCTCAAAGGACTGCATTTCCCCTTTCTCCATACAAAGACAAAGGTACTGTCTTTGAGGAAAAGGTCCTCACCAGACACTGAATCCACTGGCGCTTTGCTCTTGAACTTCCCAGCCTCTAGTACTTTAAATGATAAATTTCTATTGTTTATAAATTACTCAGTCTAATGTATTTTGTTGTAGCAGCCCAAATGGACAGAGACACCATTTTATCCCATTTTTATTTCTCTTGGACTTAAATGGGCAAAACTGGAGTTGATTAGAGCAGCATGAGTTTGGGAGTCCCACTTTATCGTACTAAGCATGTAATGTTTTACCAATTCTGTACCTCAGCTGTGCTCAAAGTCAGCACTCTAACCTCAGAAAGAGCCTTGCATTTTTACAGCTTACCATTATTAAGTTAGAAATGGCATTTGCTTCAAGGTACCTTGATCTCAAACAAGAGAAAAACCTGCTAATAAGTGACCTTGGCGGACAGTTGGTGGCTTAAGCTGATCATTCTAAGGCCCGTTATATCTTTAGAGATCATTCTTGGCCTCCGTAGATCACAGTTTCTATATTCATACCTTCAACAAATCTATTTAGCACAAATTTGTTGAGTACCTACAATATTCTATATGCTATATTATCCTAGCAAACTGTGAGAGATTCAGGTTGTTTCCTCCATCATATGAGAATAAAACTATAAACACCTCTACGCAGATAAACTAGAAGATCCAGAAGAAGTGTATAAATCCCTGGACACATACACCTTCCCAAGACTAAACCAGGAAGACGTTGAATCCCTGAATAAACCAATAACAAGTTCTGAAATTGAGGTAGTAATTAATAGCCTACCAACCAAGAAAAGCCCAAGACAAGAAGGATTCACAGCCGAAATCTACCAGAGGTACAAAGAGGAGCTGGTACCATTCCTTCTGAAACTATTCCAAACAACAGAAAAAGAGGGAATCCTCTCTAACTCATTTTAGGAGGCCAGCATCATCCTGATACCAAAACCTGGCAGAGACACACACAAATAAAGGAAATTTCAGGTCAATATCTCTGATGAACATCGATGCAAAAATTCTCAATAAAATGCTGGCAAACCAAATCCAGCAGTGCATCAAAAAGCTTGTCCACTATGATCAAGTCGGCCTTATTCCTGGGATGCGAGGCTGTTTCAACATACACAAATCAATAAACATAATCCATCACATAAACAGAACCAATGACAAAAACCATATGATTATCTCAATAGATGCAGAAAAGGCCTTTGATAAAATTCGACAGTGCTTCATGCTAAAAACTCTCCATAAACTAGGTATTGATGGAACATACAATAATAATAAGCTCAAAATAATTTATGACAAACCCACAACTAATATCATACTGAATGAGCAAAAGCGGGAAGCATTCCCTTTGAAAATCAGTACAAGACAAGGATGCCCTCTCTCAGCACTCCTATTCAACATAGTATTGGAAGTTCTGGCCAGGGCAATCAGGCAAGAGAAGGAAATAAAAGGTATTCAAATAGGAAAAGAGGAAGTCAAACTGTCTCTGTTTGCATATGTCATGATTGTATATTTAGAAGTCTCAGCACAAAATCTTAAGCTGATAAGCAATGTCAGCAAAGTCTCAGGATACAAAATCAATGTGCAAAAATCACAAGCATTCCTATACACCAATAATAGACTTAAAGAGAGCCAAATCATAAGTGAACTCCCATTCACAATTGCTACACAAAGAATAAAATAACTAGGAATATAACTTACAAGGGATGTGAAGGACCTTTTCAAGGAGAACTACAAGCCACTGCTCAAGGAAATAAGAGAGGACACAAACAAATGAAAAAACATTCCATTCTCATGGACAGGAAGCATCAACATTGTGAAAATGGCCATACTGCCCAAAGTAATTCATGGATTCAATGCTATCCCCATCAAGCTACCATTGACTTTCTTCACAGAATCAGAAAAAACTACTTTAAATTTCATATGGAACCAAATAAAGCCTGTATAGCCATGACAATCCTAAGCAAAAAGAAAAAAGCTGGAGACATCATGTTACCTAACTTCAAACTATACTACAAGGCTACAGTAACCAAAACAGCATGGTCCTGGTACCAAAACAGAGATACAGACCAATGGAACAGAGCAGAGGTCTCAGAAATAACGCCACACATCTATAACCATCTGATCTTTGACAAATCTGACAAAAACAAGCAATGGGGAAAGGATTTCCTATTTAATAAATGGTGTTGGGAAAACTGGCTAGCCATGTGTAGAAAACTGAAACTGTACCCCTTCCTTATACCTTATACAAAAATTAACTCAAGATGGATTAAAGACTTAAACCTAAGATCTAAAACCATAAAAATTCTAGAAGAAAACCCAGGCAATACCATTCAGGACATAGGGAGGGGCAAAGTCTTCATGACTAAAACACCAAAAGCAATGGCAATAAAAGCCAAAATTGACCAATGAGATAATTAAACTAAAGAGCTTCTGCACAGCAAAAGAATCTATCATCAGAGTGTACAGGCAACCTACAGAATGGGAGAGAATTTTTGCAGTTTATCCATCTGACCAAAGGGCTAATATCCAGAATCTACAAGGAACTTAAACAAATTTACAAGAAAAAAAAAACATCAAAAAGTGGGTGAAGGATAGGAATAGATACTTCTCAAAAGAAGACATTTATGCAGCTAACAAACATGGAAAAAAAGCTCATCATCACTGGTCATTAGAGAAATGCAAATCAAAACTACAATGAGAGGCCATCTCACACCAGTTAGAATGGCAATTATTAAAAAGTCAGTTAACAACAGATGCTAGAGAGGATGTGGAGAAATAGGAACACTTTTATACCGTTGATGGGAGAGTAAATTAGTTCAACCAGTGTGGAAGACAGTGTGGCAATTCCTCAAGGATCTAGAACTAGAAATACCATTTGATCCAGCAATCCCATTACTGGATATATTTCCAAAGGATTATAAGTCACTTTACTATAAACACACATGCACACATATATTGCAGCACTATTCATAAAGACATAGAAGCAACACAAATGCCCATCAATGATGGACTGGTTAAAGAAAATATGGCACATATACATTGTGGAATACTATGCAGCCATAAAAAAGATGAATTCATGTCCTTTGCAAGGACATAGATGAAGCTGAAAACCATCATTCTCAGCAAACTAACACAGGAACAGAAAATGAAACATCATATGTTCTCACTCATAAGTGGGTGTTGAACAATGAGAACATGTGGACACAAGGAGGGGAACATCACACACGGGAGCCTGTCGGGGGGTGGAGGCTAGGTGAGGGATATCATTAGGAGAAATACCTCATGTAGATGATGGATTGACGGGTACAGCAAACCACCATGGCACACCTATGTAACAAACCTGCATGTTCTGCACATGTATCCTAGAACTTCAAGTATAATTTAAAATAAGAGAGATTAAAGAAGATGAAAAAAAACTAATTTCTCAGTATAAAAATTAAATGACGAAATACATGTAAAATATATACCTCAGTGCTTGACACAAAAATTAGGACTAATAGTATTTCTTTCATTTTGGGCAGTACAAAGATAAACTAGTACACTTCTCTTCCCTCCGAGAACTCACTGTAAATGCTGCCTGAATTCACTCCAGTATCTCGGAAGCACTATGAAATGGAGAAGAACTACAGATAGTGGATCCTTCATGATCTCTGCAAGCAGCAACTCCCAATTCAGGTCTAATTCTCAGCATTCTGGGCAGAGAACACCATGAGAGCTTTCTCCTGCATATGTTCTAAACCCTAACTCTACCACTCTTAATAGATGTTAAGTTTAAAAAAAAAAACTGTGAAATATTTTAAATTTAAGCATAATTGATTAATGAGAACACCACAAAGGTGCTGTCAAATAATAATAAATATAAATATAAGCTCTGGCCAAAGACATGCTATAATTCATACAAAGTGTTCTAATTATTATTATTTTTTAAAAAGAAATACAGTGAGAGCAACGTTTCCTGGCATTTGGGGGCGGTGTGTTCACCAGAGGCAGTTACTATAACAGACAGGCCATGGAACCTGATCAACACCTCACTGACAGAGCAGGTGCCTCACAGGAGTTGCTTGTGCCAAAAGAAAAACAAAATTGTTACTGTCAACTGGTCATTTCTAGTTTTGAATGAAATTTCAATCTTTACTTCTAAGAAACTGGTTTGTCAAAAACAACTGCCATTCCCTTCTTTCTTTGTTTCATATTGTTTCTTAAACAAGGCCTGGTGTACTCAATTACCTGGAAGAGTGAGATCTTATGGGAAAGTTTGGATAGAAGCTACTAGAGGTGTCAGTCATTCCAACCGGATTAGAGAGCCAGGGTGCCAAGGGGGATGACAGTAAGAACAGCAGCTTTGGCCAGTAGGTAGGATGTCCCCCACATTGTCTATCACTGTGCCCAAGGCCAAATCTGAGTTTCTTAATGAGCACATTACATCCTTCCTGATTTTGGGCTTGTCATCTTTCATTACAACAAATGCTTGCTGGATTAAAAAAAAAATAAAACAATGACTTAGTCTGAGAATATCTCATAAGACCCCAAGTAGCTTTCTGATCAATGATTACCAGACATCCTCAATCTCAGAAGAATAGTTTAAGTTATTAACATATTCGTGAAGCAACATTTTTACCTGTTATGAATATACAGGTGATGCTTCCTTTTAGTCTTTTCAACAACTCCTTCTGGCCTCGGCTTTTCTATTGCTGCTGTCTTCTCTCACTTACGAGCCACTCTTTTGCCCACCTACCTTGATCCCTCTCTGTGGAAAATTTTACCTCTCTGCTGGTATCTCTGGCATCTCTATACCTGAAGGCAGAATGTACCTTTAGTATAGAGTCCATAAAATATTATTATACCTTTATTAGGAAAATGTGGAAAAGGGAAAATCAAGTAATGTTTATCTTGAGACAACGTACATACATTTTGAATGCAAACAAATTTATTTTACTTTTTGTACTCAGCTAAATCACTCCCAGATTTTTGACCCTCAGAAACTGTGAGATAATAAAGATTTGTTGTTTTAAGCTATAATTTTTCATTATTCAGCAACAGATAACTATTATCTGATGAGACATATTAATATAAATGGGAAACTAAAGCTCTAAGGCAAGTAACTATTTTTGTAAATGTTTTATTGGAACACAGCCGTACCCATTTATTTACATATTGTCTGTGACTGCTTTCACACTACAACAATAAGTTTAAGTGGTTGTGACAGAAACTGTAAGGTCTGCAAAGGCCAAATTATTTACTATTAGTTCTTTATTGATAAAATATAGAAGCATAGAAGAAATGTGATTTGAAATGTCTAGACTATTCATTTGAAAGAGGAATCTCAGAAACACATTTTCCTTTTTTGCAGATTAAATAACTGTGACTTTAAGAAGTAGGTGGCCTAAATGGCATCATATAGCTAATAGCAAAGCTGGACAAGAAATCCAAGTTCTCTATGGTCTAAGTGTTTGTGTCTCTCCCCTATCTCTGAAAAAATAAGTTATATGTCAAAATCCGAATGCCCAAAGTGATGGTCATTAGGAGGTGTGACTTTGGAAGGTGATTAGATCATGAAGGCACAACCTTCATGAATGAAATTAGTGCTTTAATAAAAGATACTCGAGAGAGACCCCTCACACCATTCCACCATGTGAGAACATGGCAAGAAGGTGCCATCTATGAGCCAGAAAGCAGATGATAACCAGACACTGAATTTACTAGTGCCTTGGTCTTGGACTTCCCAGCCTCTAGAACTACATTTGTTGAAAAACAAATGTCTGTGGTTTATAAGCCACCTATATTATGATAGTTTGCCATAGCAGCCTAAATGGATGATTACATCTACCTCCCAATTCAGAGGTTTCTTCAGTACACCATACTACCTTCCCTAAGATAAGGCACCAAAATCAATGTATTGTTTCATCACAAGTCTACTGAGTTACTTTAAGTAAGTCACTACAGGCCCCTTTACTCAATTTTCTGTAGCAGTATTGTAGTATCGCTAATGTGTTATCAACTTCTTAATGGATGACCATATTACTTGATATATTTAAGTTCGTTCAAAAGTATATGAAAAAGAAAAAATGACATATTACAGAAAGACCCATAGAAAAGGTCACCTAGCACTAAGAACAGTTATTCAATTTAATTTTATTATTTTTACACTTGTTCAGACATTTAATAATTTAAAGTGGTAAGCTGAACGTGTATACTTATATTCAAAAATTACCTGCTGAATTATGTATAAATCCTTTTATAAGAGAAAGCAAATAAGCAGCACCAATTCAACTTCCTGTGTCCATAGTCGACATTGTTCATCAAATACAGCATTCTTACCCACTGAATCAGGTTACAGTCTCAGAATAATTCCCAATATCACCCTTCAGGAAACTATCATCATTCAGTCAAAATTGGCACCTGAGTTAAAACTTAATGCACTTTCTCTGACATAGAGAACACCTTGCCATACAGGAGCCTTTTTACAGCATGTGTAGATATATGTTGGTTTTAGATTTCTTTTTAAAATTGATTGGCTACTGATTTACTGAAATAATTTAACTTCAGTCTGTTTAAGGCAACTCCAAGGCACACATGTGAAACACAGTACTAATGGGACACTGTATTTGAGAAAGGATTTGGGATTCTGGTTTAAATTCACTGCAAGGTTTAGTTTAAACGCAGCTTACTCCGTGAACCTTTCCCTGATGTATGAAGTACGTCCTGGTTTGCCTGGGTGATACCAGTTTGTTTCTCTTATCCTGCCATGATTAGTAACCACACCCCCTTTCACTCTCAGTGGTGTCCCAGTCTGTAGGAAAAATTACGTGGCTATCCTATTGATGACCCAATTTGGAAGAGGCTTCTTTTGTCCCTAAAATTCCTATAATTCTTAATGGCTCAAATGTGACAAATGATTTATCTTGTACAATAGCTACTTCTAGTTATAATTTATGCCCCCACAACCCATTTTTCAGTCTGGATTACAAACACTTCGAGGAAAGTTGTATTTTACTATTTATGGTATCTCAAATAGAGATGCAATGGATTCAAATCCCATTACTTTTTTAATTCTAGTGCCTCACACATACTAAACTCAAAGAGACAACTTGTTGAATTAATAAATACTTGAGACTGTAAACTTTTTTACATTTAAAACTAACCTCATTCATCTTGATAAACCTCGCAGAGGCACAGGGCTTTGGACATTATCTGTGTTTACAAAATTGTTTGAATGAATGAACAAATGAACAAATACACACAGTACAATTTTTCTCATGTTGTCCTTTATAACACTATAGAGAAATAAACTGGCAAAAGCTCATCAATTAAAATATCAACTAACATGTACCAAACAAGAGTAGCATCTTTTCTTACTCTCAGTTCATTTAAGTGGTTGACTGAAATACAATTAAGTCTCTTTGTCTGAGTATTTTGGTATGCTAATTAAGAAGCATTGGGTCAATGGTGGCCCATCTCTGCAAATAAGTCATAGATCTGATGACCTCTGAAGTCTTAGGTGGCACATCTGGGAAAGCTGTTCTGACAAAATGGGACTCAGAATATGAACTATGCCTGGAGGTCATAAAATTCAGTCTACAGTGGTCAAGTTCAAGGTTTAGCTTAATATCAAAATATCCAACATTCCAAAATGGAAAAAACTAAGGCTAAGAGGCCACACTAATCAGTACTTACTGGGGTCAGAAACATCCTGGGAATTGTCTTTCATGATGCAACTTAACTACATTCCTTAAATTCCAGCTTTCATACTTAGCATGTCATCCAGCCTGCTCCAAACATTACTCTCACAGCTCCAAAAACATTATTTACAGGCCTCAACCTTTCTCTGCTGAGCACAGTTTAGGTCAGCTTAGATTTTCAGACAAGTCATTTCAACCAATAAGATGTTCTGATTCCCAAAGAAGAAGCATTTTCTCAATTTTCTATGGAGTTTACTTGGACTTGGAACCTTCTCCATGCACCATAGTTTACTCTAAAATTGACCTAATCCAGCAATCCCACTACTAGGTACCTCCTAAAGGAAAAGAAGTCATTATACTAAAAAGACACTTGTGCACACGTTTATAGGAGCACAATTGCAAAAATATGGAGCCAGCCTAAATGCTTATCAACCAATGAGTGGATAAAGAAAATGTGGTATATATACACACCATGCAATACCACTCAGACATACAAAGGAATGAAATAATGGCCAGAGCAACCTGGATGGAGATAGAGGCCATTATTCTAAGTGAAGTAATTCAGGAATGAAAAACTAAATATCATAGCTAAGCCATGAGGACAAAAAGGCATAAGAATGATATAATGGACTTTGAGTACTCAGGGGATGGGAGACAAAAGACTACACATTGTGTATAGTGTACACTGCTTGTGGGATGGGTTCACAAAATCTCAGAAATCACCACTAAAGAACTTGTCCGTGGCATCACCACCACTGCCACTCAGCCACGACCACAGTACCTCCTGCCCTGCAGCTGCCGCCACTGCCTGTATCGCAACTGCCTCGACCAGCTGTATGATTAGGCCACAATCTTCAATGAGTAAATATATTCCTCCCTTCTGTGGTGTTCTTGGTCAACATTTATGGAGTTTCTGAAGGGCAGTGAAGATTACTGCCAGGCACAGCACAACCTCTATGCAGACAAGTGAACTGTAGAAACTGATTACTACTCCACCAAGAAGCCCCCATAAGGGTGGTTATCCTGGACACAGAAGTGTTGAGTTGAAATTCACAGAGCATTCTACAAGAGTTCTGACCTGGATGGGGTAAACCTCAGTGCACTGCTTTTCTGTTACCTCAGTACTACTGGATTGAAGAATTACTGCTTGTTGTTAGGACGTTCATTTCATTTGCCATTACTTACAACTTTATACTCAAAGCACTCAGAATTTCAAGTGGAGGGTATTGAAGTAGACTTCAGTTTCTGTGTACCATTTCTGTATTCAATTTTTTAAATTATTTCATAAACCTACTGAGTGTTTTTAACTAAATTATTCTAACCCTTCTAGAAAAGGTCATTGAGGATATAAAGCGATCCTTTTCTTGTGTTTACGAGCAGAACCAAAACTGATTCTTTTAAAGATTATATTGGATTTTTGCATATTGTTCAGAACATTGTTCATTACACTACATAGCTTCCTCTATATGTGGTCCCCAGGAGAAATTTCTGTCCAGTATGATTACCTACGGCAGCTGTTCTCTTGAGCAGCTGTTCGTTTTCATCTTGTAAATAGACTAAACAATGTAACTTATCCTACCTCCCTGTTTGTATTGATTCTGGGAAGCTCAGAACTAAATCGGTGGCATCACTCCAGCAGTCTAATACATGGGCAATCACCTTGTATTGAATCACTGAATCACTTTGTATTGAATTACCGAATTTGCCGCTGCCTTAGTATTTTCTTTTTTCTTTTTTTTTTTTTTTTTGAGATAGGGTCTCACTCTGTCACCCAGGCTGGAGTAAAGAGGTGCAATCTTGGCTCACTGCAATCTCTGCCTCCCAGTTCAAGTGATTCTCAAGCCTCGGCCGCCCAGGTAGCTAGTATTATAGGCATATGTCACCACACCCAGCTAAGTTTTGGATTTTTAGTAGAGATGGAGTTTCACTATATTGGTCAGGCTGGTCTTGAACTCCTGGCCTCATGTGATCTGCCCACATCAGCCTTCCAAAATGCTGGGATTAAAGGCATGAGTCACCACACCTGGCAAGTCTTTTCTTATGTCTCCTCATTTTCCCATTTTAAATTCATATTTCTTATTTTAAATTGTTGTATTATATGAACATATAAAATCCAACTGAAGTCCTACCTGCAAAAAGGTATGCTATAACTAGCACCTAAACAGATTAATAGATACTTCTTTCAGAGTCCGTTTATTTAGAAATATGTATCAAAATATATAAGGATTTCTCTAGACATGGAATAAAATTCAGATGAGTTAATGAATGAATGGATGAATGAATAGAATAAATAAAATAAAGTAAAACTACAAAAGGCATTGGAATAAGCCTTAGAAAAAAATTCTTGGATTTGAGTTTTATCACAATATTGGCCACAATAAAGCCTTGAAATAAGATAAGCCACTCAAATTTATCTCATAAAGATGCTCCAATAGCTCTGCAAGAATGCTATAGGTAGGAGAGGTTATTACTGCATAAGACATCTTCATTACATATCCTTATCAAAGCTACTTGTGGTGGACTAGGCTGCTAATAGAAGAAAAAAAATGTGATTTTATCAATTTACTGACTAAGGAGCTATGATGATGATCATGCAGAAAGTTACAGAAATGACAGAATTAGTGATGATGACTTTTACCATTATATTAAAATCTATGGAAAAGGGGTAGAACAAACTATTGAACAGAATAGTTACATAGAATTATAAGCATTTAGTAAAAGTATTAGGTGCCATATGAAGTTAGTCTGGATAATTGTCATTTTAATATTGGACTGTGAATGCCCCATAATGCTACCTTATTTTCACTGTTAATGGCTAGGTCATTGAATGAATGGCAGTTATTATTATGGTTATTATCCTAAATCTTCTTATAGATGCCAGATGCCAATTCTCTGTGACATTATGCCCCCATATAATATACTCTCTCTTCTGGTCTCACTACGCATCTTTCAAGAACAGCCTCAAATCCCATTCCTTCCCAGATTGAGTCCTTCTAGTCTGAAAACACTAAACATATAAATGGTTCTTAGAATGATGATTTTGACGACAGTGTGCAGAGTTAATTTTGGGTTAACATGGAGGGAGCCTGGAAGTAGAAAGACAAGTTGGTTAGTTATCATAAAAATTCAGACTTAGGGGGCTAAAGATAATTAAAGATAGCACTTGGCTTTATTCTACTCAGTATTGCAATTATATGCATACACGTCTGTCTCTCCCACCTGAACTCTGAGGACAAAAATCATACCCCTAGTGTCTGCTAACTGTGTCTAAATCATAGTAGATACTAAATAAACGTTTATTATAAACTGAATGAGTAAATGAATAAATAGAGTGAGATGCAAACAAGTCCATTGTGACTTTTTTTAAAATTCTTTTCTATTGGCTCCCCAATAAAGCAGAGGAAAGTGAAAACCTATATTAGAAAGAGAACAGGGCCATTTTACGATCTTAATCATCACCACTCTCCCTCAGACCTTGGATGTGCTCCAGGTTGTTGATGTTCCTCATAAAACCTGCTGCCCAGAACTGTGCACAGATTCCAGACAAAATCTGGCCAGGACTGTGTCTAGTGGGAGCATCTCCTTCAGCAATCTGTACACTTTCTCCTTTTTAACAAAGCCCAAGATTGTTGGCATATTTTTAATGGCCACATCACACTTTCACTTCACATGAAGCTTATAGTCACCCAATACCCATGATTATTTTCCCAATGAATGCTGCAAACATAGATCTCCACCAGCTTGGTTTATACATTTTTTATATCCTAAACTCTAAGTTCATTCCTATAAATCCTGTCCCCTCCCACACACAACGTTGCAGCATTAATTCAGCAGGCAATTCCGAGTACCTACTGGGTACTGAGAACAGCTAGGAGGCACAAACATTCCTGAACAATAAGTCTTCCTGAAAGCAGAGTACTGTAGAGAGGACATACTCATTGTACTCAGCTTTATGTTGTTACACTCAAATAGGAAAGAGACCTCTGAGGGGAGATAGGGCACAGATTCCCCGTGGGGCAGGTGATTCATGTCTCATGCTTTCTGTCTCATGATGAATCCTTATTACTATATAAGGTATGATCCTGCCCTTGTAAAATTCTTTGCTGAGATAAATACCATTTTCACATCTCCTCTTCAATCACCTTAACATCTACTTGAGAATATCCACCATATCTTCAAACTCACCACTGAATCCAATGCAATGTCTAGCCAAACACTTCCTCTTATGAAATATCTTTAAGTCACAAGGCACTTTCAACAAGCATTATCTCATATGAATTTCACGATATCCCTCTGAGGTACACAGAGGAGTTTGCCACTTCTTTACATATCCTCTGCAAATACCACTCTATCACTTATGGCCGTCTGCTGCCCAAGCCCTGGAAGCTTCACAGCTCATTGAGGGTGAAGTTAAAATCCATATAATGGCCTCATGGGCTCTATATAACCTGTCTCTTCCAAATACTCTCTGCCTAACTCATTCAGTCCCGCCATGCCAGCTCCTTCCTGTTTCCTCTGACTGCAATGAATCTAGATTCCATGTGGTTCACTCCCTTGCTTCCTTCAGATATCTGCTCGAATATCATCTTTTCAGTAAGGCTTTCTATGGATATACTTTACTTCCACAGCAAGTACTCTGTTTCCCTTATTCTGATGAATTTCTTCCTCTAGCACTTACCATTGTTTGGCATATGATGTACACACTTGTGTATTCATTGCCTGTCTTACAGCTCATAGACTGTAAGCTCCATAAGAGAAGAAAAATTTCTTTTCGCTGCAGTATACCACAAGGCACTACAATGCCTAAAACAGTGCCTGGCCTAGGGTAGGTATTAAATTAACATTTGTTGAATATGAATGAATGAGCATGAATGAGCAAATAATTAAATTATGTGACTAGACTAGAGCAAAAACTATAATCTAATTCTTCTCATTTCTAGTTTCCTAGTTCTTTTCAGTGTGCTCAAACAATTTTCCTAATCATTTACGACCTACTACCCTTTTCTATCTAGATTACTATAGAAACTTACTAACACATCTTCCTGCCTGTAGTCTCCCTAGTTCATAACATGGATTCTGGATACTGCCTCCAGATTAGTTTTCTGAATGATTACTCAAATATTCATTATTCAATGGCTTAAGACTTCTGTTTCCAGTATAAAGAGTTTAGAAGCCCTGATCATCCTTCCACTGAAAACAACTGAAACAAGTGAATAATATACAAAAATAAATTTTAAATGCATTGTAAAGCTGGACAGAAATGAAAGAATATCATCAGACTCCATATACAATGTAAAAGGAGGAACCCAGAAAATAAACATTTTCTGAAGCTACTGACTTATATTTGAGGGCTCTCACTATTTCTAATGCCCAGGAACTTATTTAACATCCTTTTGAGAATCTTGGATACAAAACATAATGTCGGGCTTATCAAGGTAGGGTGTTTGATAAGAAAGCCAACATAAAGCCGGAATTCCCAAGGACTGTACTGTCAATAAAACAAAGTACCAAAAATATTAAAAATTTAAAAGCCCACTTTATCAAGAAGTACAGCAAGCAAACCTGTATTCTTTGGCCTTGACTAAATATATAGCAGGGAAACCTTCCCCAAGAATTGTAACTACAAGCCAAATATCACAGACTTGCACCTCAAATTCATAAGATGGTACAGTCTAAAAATATTCATGCCAATAATATATTTTAAAGTGGTTTTATATTGGTAGTGTCCTAGGCAATTGCCAGAAGTAATAAAGCATATATTTAATTCAGACTGGAAAGAAATTGTTTTAGAAAGAAAGATAAAGTTTTAAGGAACATGGGCTCACAATCAAAAATCATAAAGCACACATGAAGAAACAAAACACTGTGAGGAAGAGCAAGCAGTAATAGCCAAATAACAGAATCAGATCAGCTAATGTAAAATATTTTTAAATGCTTAATGTTTTTAACTTTTTCTTTTGAAATAAATTGTAGATTCTCATGCACTTGTAAGAAGTATTCCAGAGTAATCTTGTATACATTTTACCTGATTTCCTTCAATGATGACATCTTGAAACACTATAATACAATATCACAACCAGGATACTGACATTGATGCAATCCAGCAATCTTGTTCAAATTTCCCAGTTTCACTCATACTTGTTTGTCGGTGTTTTTGTTACTTGTGGAAGTTAATGTAGCCACCACTTCAACATGTTTTTAAAAATTAAAAAAAGCATATTCAAAGTATGAATTAATAACAAAAATCAATAAAAATGACTAGGCAGATGTGACAAAGAATTAAATACAACTTATGGAGATTAAAAGTATACTAATAAAAACTAAAAATTTATTGGTGGGTTATAAAAGCCAGTTAGCCAAACCTAAAGAAAGAGTCAACTGGGCAATAAATACAAAAACAGCTATTCAAATGCAGCACAAGACAGGAGAGATGTGGAAAACCTGAAGAGACATCAGAGCACTTTGAGGACAGACTGAGAGGTAATAATATATATTTAATAGAAAGTCCGATCAACCGAAGTGTCTATCAGTGGATGACTGGATTAAGAACATGTGGTATATATACACAATGGAATAATATTCAGCCATAAAAAGGAATGAAATCTGTCATTTGCGGCAACACGAATGAAACTGAAGGTCATATATTAAGTGAAATAACTCAGGCACAGAAAGTCAAATGCATATTCTCACTCTTATGTGGGAGTTGAAAAAGTTGACCTCACAAAGATACACACACACACACACACACACACACATACACATAAAATTTTATATATAATGTTACTATGAACCAGGTACCTTACCTGAATATACTGGCATATTTGGGTTCGAAATCTAAATCATGTAATTCCAAGACTAAAATTAACATTAAAATTCTGTGGGAGTTACATCACTAAGAATACTAAGCTTTAAGGTCTAAAGAAAAGGACATTCCCAGAAATTAAACATGTCAGAAGTTTCATCCTCAAGAAGTAAAGAAAAACCACTTCATTCTACTTTGAGTAGAGTTGGCATCAGCTTAGAGAGGGTTGCGAACCTGGAGCCCCGAGGAGCCCTCCTGCTAGCCTGCTCTTTTGGCCACAGCTTCTTAAACCCAAGGCTGGCCAGAAACCTACGACTTCCTAACTAATATATAAAGATGCATTAGGCCAGTTCACATTGACTGTCTTCAGAATTTGAACCAAGATACTGTGAGAGACTGTAGCAACTAGCAATAGGATATAAATCTGAAGGGAAAATCTCAATGAGACAGATTAGGAGCCACAGCAAGATGAAGCAACGTTTTAAACTAAAGCTATAAGGGAGCAGAAACTATGAGTAATCTAACAAATTGCTAACAAGAAATGAATGGTGAGAATGAACTAAGACGTAGAGAAATATGTAGGCTTTGAGAAAGATGGAGTTCCTGACTACCACAGTCTCTGCAACTCTCTAGCTCCACTTCCATCCCACATGAAATTTTACAATAAATCCATTTTCTGCAGTTAATGTGAGTAGGTTCCTGTTCCTTACAATTGCAAAATCCTAACTAAAATGCTTGATAAGGATCTTGCCTAATCTGTAACATCATGTACAAGAGATCTATCTATTTGTCAGGAGTGTCCTGTATTCCTTTTTTGGAGTCTTGTCTTTCAGCCACTGACTCCCTAGGTAAAGAGGATTCATGTTGTTAATACTTCCTCGCTATTGTAGCTGACTATTTTTATGCTCATCAAAATTTACTCCATGTTTCAGACTTTTCAAGCCACCTAGGGGCACAGCTACTTAAATAACAAGTTAATGAAGAAAATGGCTTAAAGCCATTCCCTCCTTAGCTAACATGTTCACACTTCCATGAGCATTGACAGTTAGTTTACTTACTTCTGAATGGTGCAATGCTACCACAGTGATGAGACCAGTAGAAAAGCTTACTAGAGTGTAGATTCTGAATACCCTTCTTTTTCCATATACAGTAGTATATTCTGCCTATAAATTTCTACCCGACTAAAACCCTTGCCCTATGTTGTCATTTCCCCATGTCATTGGTTTTCCATTTACATATACAGATTTATATTTATATACCTTAATCCAGTTCTTAAAATATCATGTGTATCAAGAACTATGAACAAAGAAACTAAAGTCTTGTGCAATAGACAGAGAAGAATGAGAAGTTACAGTATGGTAAGATAAAGATGTATTTAAGCAGGGGTTGGCAATTTTTTTTCACAAAGGGCCAGATAGTAAATATTTTAGGCTTTGTGGGCCACGTGGTCTTTGTTTTAACTGCACAACTCTGCCACATGAAAGCAGCCATAGACAATATGTAAACAAGTAAGTGTAACTGTACTCCAAGATAATTTTATTTACAAAAACACGTGGTAGCCCAGATTTGGTCCATGGTTCATAGTTTGCCAACCACTGTACTAGTCTAAGAACATTCCTTTCTTTAACAATTATTTATTGAATGCTTAGTCTGTTCCTGTTCCTGTTCTAGGTGCTAGAGTATAATAGTCACCCAAACATATAAAAACCCCTTCCCTGGTAGAATTTCCTTTCTAGCAGAGAAGATGAATATTAAGCAAAATAAGCAAAATAGAATGTTTGTGATAAATTCTAAAAAGAAAAATAAAGCAGGGGAAGAAACCATAAAGAGCCAAGGGAGTGTGTACGGTGTTACAAGAGGTCTCCAGGGGGCAGTCTCACCTAGAAAGTGACTTTGAAAAAAGACCAGAAGAAAGTGGGATAGTTAGCCATGAAGAAATCTGGAGGAAGAATATTCCAGAAAAGTGAAAAGTCACTAAAAATGTCATGCAATAGGAATATGACTGGCAAATCAGAAGTCCAGTGTGTCTGGAGTGCGATAAGAAGCATGGTAAAAGGTGAGGCCATAGAAACGATGCTATATGACCCTATAGATCAGTCATGCTGTTGGCTTTGACTCAGAATAAGCTGGTAAGCTGCTGGAGAATGACGGGGAGAGGAATGACTTGATCTGAGTATAGCCTAATAGAATTACTCTGATTGCTATGTTAAAAAATAGACTCGGGGCAACAGTGCAAGGACAAAGGTTGGAGACCAGTTAAAAGACTATTGTAATAATCCAGGTGAGGGAAGATAGGGACCTGGATTAGGGTGGTGGCTATAGGGGGATAACAAGTGACACAAATGAGGTAGCTAATTTGCTTTTGAGGACAACAGACTGCCCCAAAAAGGAGGCAGGGACATCCTAACTGAGACTTGAAGGATAAGCAGTAGTAATCTAAGTGTTTGGCTCTGGAAATCAGATCCACAACCATTGGACAGCACTCCAGGTAAAAAGCGAGATAAACCTTGATGCTGAGGAAATTAATAATAGATCAGCAGCTTCCTCCAGAGGCTGGTGCTCTGACGGAACCTCAGAAAAATCCCTGATGGCCACACTATGTCCCACCCACTGCCCACAATACAATTCTGACATCAAGAGAATAAGGGTCTGGTTAGGGGAAGACCTACCAACAAGATTTCATTTATATCCAGTCACTGAAGTAATTACAAAGAAGAGTCCAAGAAAAAAAAAAACAGTAAAAAAAATGTGTAAGGGTGCAGCTGTCTTTCAAACTCTTAGGCTTAAATTCTAGGAAGGAACCTCTAAGTGAAATCATCTGAGACAGACTGGCATCTGGCCAAGGCACCAGGACTAGCATCGCAACTCCTAGGAAAGAGCCGAAGTATTTTGAACAACTGAGTGTGGTTGAAGACTGGGGTCTCTCCTGAAAAATTTCTAAAAGGAAATATTTTTAACCCAGACAGACCACCTGGCTCACTCACAGTTATGTCTATTTGGCTAGAAAATAAACTATGAAAAGGAGAAAAACAGCTTCCCCCACCCACTTACCTGAGGAGGAAAGTCAACTAAGCCACGTGAACAGAAAAGAAAAAACTGGATTTCATTTGCTCCATAATACGGTGCCTATTGGAACTGTGGAGAAACTGGCTTGTAGGAAAATAAACAGGAGACGTTTCTATCTGTAGGTAAACTTACTGTGCTTATCTATGGAATCTCCTCTTATTTCTTTCCTTCTATTCCCGTTGCCAGCTGATGTGAGCATGAGAAGGTAACACTTGCTCTTGAGTTTGTGCTGCCTGTGAATTTTGAAGTGGGGGAACTGAGAGATTTTCTTGTCAGTTTTAAAATTTCTCCTCCTTTTCTTCCTGCCCTTTTCTACCCCTTACACTTATTTTCCCCGTGTGTGTGTGTGTGTGTGTGTGTGTGTGTTTTGTTTTTTTTGTTTTTTTTTTTTTTTTTTTTTTTTTTGGCTTCAGGGAACTTTGAATCTCAACTTCAAAAGAAACCTATAATGAAGCCTGGTTGATGTTTAACAGACCGGCCACTGCAAGGGCCCAGCCTGACCATGCCTTTGGCTCAACAGCCTCCAGATGTGGGTGAGCAAAGCACAGCGAATCCAAAGCATCCAGGTCTGTGCAGCACCAATGTCTCCACCTGTTCCCTTTGATGCCATGTGCCTCTGCTTTCCTGTCCCAAGATATGCCCTTTCTAGTATATACCTGCAGACGCCACTCTCTGCCATGTCCCCCAGGACAATTCCCAGCCACCCTCTTGAGGACCTCTTTAGAGGGAAGTGTGCCATGGGCAAGCATTGTTATGTATAAAGTCCTCTGCCCTTCAACTCTCCAATGAGTTGCCAACACATAGAGATGTTAGCTCATCACAGCCTTCAGAAACAAATATACAGACAACAAACGTACGGTATCCCATTGTCTGCTTCAGAGCATGGTCAGACTAGATGATTGATGCCTTGTTCAACCATTTGTTTTTATTTGGAGATATTTCTCCACATTAGGGCAATATTGTGAGACTGAAGATATAAAAACCAAAAAAGAGAGACAAGCAGAATTCCAGATTTAGTGAAATACTTAGCTCAACTCTATTGTGAAAAGGAGAGAAAGCATGGGAAGGAAAGTAGGCACAGCAGCAAAGAACCCTATCTCTGAGACATAATTTTAGGGAGAAACGTGACAGAAACAATTAACCAAAAAGAAGCTCAAGCCTGCAAAGGTCGGGGAAGACAAGTTCCCCTGAGGGTGCAAAAATTCCTTTGGGCTCAGCTCCCTAGTATGCACCATAGGGAGTAGTCAATGGCATTTGTGATTTTACGGAAGTAGACACTCGACATCCTTCCTTCCCTTAACTCTTGCAGATTGTCTCTTGGGGCAGCTACTATGTAGAAATAACATCTGGCTTATGTAGCTCTGCCTAGTTCCAAGTTCCTTTATCTCTGTAAGTCTATTCAACTGTCTGGGTAATGTATCTGTAATTCCTATCTCCTCCTGACCAGTTCAGAGCCTGATAAATACTCTCCCTTTGATAGGCCCATCTGTGTTACAGATGTTTGATGCTGGATTCATCAGGCTCTCTTCTCAGAACCTCTGGGAGAGGAACTACTTTGGGCTAGATTTCTGGTTTCTTGCTGGGGATGGTGGGAATGCACCTTACTTTGTTTTTTGCTGCCATAACAGAATACATGAGAATGGGTAATTTATGAAAACGAGAGATTTATTTCCTACAGTTCTGGAGGCTGGGAAGTCCAAGGTCGAGGGGCCTGCATCTAGTGAAGGTCTTCTTTCTTCATCATCCCATGGCAGAAGACAGAAGTTCAAGAAAGCAAGCATGAGAAAGGGGTAGCAAAATCACTCTTATCAGAAACTCACTCCTGTGATAACAGCATCAATCCATTCATGAGGGCATAGCCCTCGTGAACTAACAACCCTCATTTTTTTTTTTTTTTTTTTTTTTTAGATGGAGTTTCACTCTTGTTGCCCAGGCTGGAATGCAATGGCACGATCTCAGCTCATGGCAACCTCTATCTCGCAGGTTCAAGTGATTCTCCTGCTTCAGCCTCTTGAGTACAAGACAACAGGCACGTACCACCATGCCCAGCTAACTTGGTATTTTTTAGTAGAGATGGGTTTTTTCATGTTGGTCAGGCTGGTCTTGAACTCCCGACCTCAGGTGATCCACCTGCCTCAGCCTCCCAAAGTGCTGGGATTATAGGCTTGAGCCACTGTGCCTGGCCCTAAGCATCTCTTAAAGGTTCCACCTCTCAACACTGTTGCTTTAGGGATTAAATTTCTAACATATGAACTTCGGAGGACAAGTTAAAACCATAGCAGGAAGATTGAACAGGATTTGGGAAGTGAGGAGAGTTATGCATACATCAATCCTTGTACTTGAATGTTAGTGATCTGTTTGTAGGTCTCTCCACCACTTTCTACTACTCTTCCCTGACCCCTAAACTGTGAGCTTTTGGTGCTTCCACTGTGTGTAGAAAGACTCTGTGCCTGGAGCACTCTGCTCAATAAATGCCTGGCAAAGCATCTGTCAAAGTTTCAGAGTCACAGCATAATGGAATTGTGAGCGTGAGCTCTGTGATTTAATTGTAATAATAAGGAGGATCTACAAAGCTAATCTAGCTCAGAGATAGCCACTAACTCCACCAAGTCACAGGACCACATGGAAACCCAAAGATCTATATTTCTATGAATCAAAGGTCCTTTCAAACAATTCAAGCTATGGTAAAGAAAAGCCATCCCCCATGTTCTGCTTTTAATGCCTCAGCCTGGATTTAAACATAGAGAATTTAGATAAAATTACTGAACTTCTCCTCTAACTTGTTAGCACTTACCCTTTCCATAGTCTTTATATGTGTCCCTCTGCCTTCCTTCCATGCCTGACACAATATAGAAGCTTGATAAATAATGATTTTTCAAAATATTGCTCTTGCCAAGAGTCTTAAAAAATATTTTTAATAATAAAAACTCAGCACAAAAAAATAGGATAGGGAAGGCAGAAAAAACCTACACACGAAATAAGTATAAGAGAACTGAGCAAAAAGAAAACCTCTTTCCTCCACTATGTTTCTGCCTTCAAATTTCTTTTCTCAAAAAGAGACAATTCAGAGGTAATTATTCATTTTTAGATCATCATAGGTACAGATTGAAAAGTATAGTTTCTACTGTGAACAAGCATTAGACATTCAAGGAAAGTCACCAGCATAGATAGTCATGAATTTTAAAAATAATAAAAAAAGTTGACTTCAGATGCATCAGATATGACACACACACACAAAATTCCAAATGAATCACATTTTTATCTTTGAAAATGTTTGTCTTAAAATTTTTTAAAGATTACATTAAAAACAATCAAACAATAAAAGGGTTTTAAAAGTTTGATTACTAAAATGAAAAAGTAAATAAAGCATTGAAAGATAGACTCAAAAAATCTCAAAAACAAAAAAAAGGGGAATAAACTAACAAAGAAAACATAGGAGAGGAAAGAGACAGAGAGTAAGTTCAGTAGATTCATCGCCAGGAGTATCAAGGATAACAAAGAGGACAGAGAAAACCGAAAGGAGAAATATCAAAGTAATAATTTAAGAGATTTTTCCAGAGATAAGGGGCATAAGGGTCCGAATTGAACAGTGTTCAACAAAAGAACAATAAAAGGCAAGTTCTAAAAAATAATCTTACAAATCCCTAGAGTAACAAGGCTAAGAATAAGATTCTAAAACATTATATAAATATGTATTTATATATATACACACACATACATATGTGTGTATGTATGTATACACACATACCTACAAAAATACACACAATTATCAGAACAGAAGCTAGAAGCAATTAACAAATTTCTTTACAAGTTTCAGAGAAACTGTTTTTCAATTCAAAATTTTACACCAAGCAAACTTTCAGTTTTGTATGAAGGCAGAATAAAAACATTCTAAGAAGTGCATTTTCAGAAAAGATTATCTAAAACATCTTTTCTTAGAAACTGACTTGAGGATTCTTTCCAGCAAAATAAGGTAGTAAATTAAGAGAGATTCATGTAATTCAGGACATAGTGGCTCTAACCCAAAAAAGGCAGTGAGGAGAAGTCCCAGGATGACAACTGTGCAGCAGACCTAAAGATAACTGGCCAAGATTGGAAGAGGAAAATAGAATTAACTAGAAGGAAGCACTCTAGAAGAGTGTTAAAAAACATGTTTTTTGAAAGGTGAAGAAGAATTTTATTTAGTGTTAGAACAGCTCAGAGGAGGGGAACATGTTTAAAAATACAGTCTACAAATTAGCCGGTAAAATAAAGTATTTGAAAACAATTGAGAATATCAAGAAAGAATAAACGAAGGAAGGAAGGAAATAGACACTCAACAGGTTGGGCTGGGGATGAGAAGAAGCTGTGCAAGAAAAGAAATATGATAATAGACTAGTACTTTGTTCTGCAACAAATAACATTTCACAGTCATACTGCTATAATACATATAATTAATTCAACAACAAATAGTAAAATAATTATATGGAAGAATGCAAGGGCAAGGAAGGAGATAATGTAAGAGAGTTAGTCTCGTCTCTATCATAAGAAGTCAATGGATAATGTTTAACATTTATGAACCAAGCAATAGAAATAATATTCGGAGATGTACAGGAAACTACCAGAAAAAAAAAAAAACAGGTAAAAAAATAAATATAGTAACCTGTGTGGAGCAAGGACAGAATGTGAAGAAGGATGGGGAAAAGTTAGGCAGGGGATTGTTCTTCTTCCTTCTGCCTTTTGATATAATTTGATATTTTAAACCATGAGCACTTTTTACTTTGAGTTAGTATTTTTAACTATCATAAAGTATAAATATTTCCTTTGTATTCCACAAAGCAGGTTTTATATGTGGGGGTAAGAGAGTCACTTAGGAATAAAGGTTCAAAACACTACTGGGTCTATAAATAGAAGGAGTGAGTTTCCCTTCTGCAGGCAGTGAAGTGAGTAAGTTATAAACACCCAGATAAGGGCAATGTGGTAGGAATTTAGAGAAACAAAGGGAAACTCTGAGGAGAATAATACCTGGGCCTTGAAAGACAGCTCTCTCAGACAGGGCAGTGAATTATTATTATAAACTAGGAGACCAGACTTTCTCATTTCTCCGGGGATCCTAAGTGTTGCTAACCACTGCTGTTAGTGAGGTTTAGTTTCTGCGTAAGGTTACCAAAATCTAAAAACCAAACCCAAACAGAATTTTTTTAAATTATACTTTAAGTTCTGGGACACATGTGCAGAACATGCAGACTTGTTACATAGGTATACATGTGCCATAGTGATTTGCTGCACCCATCAACCAGTTATCTACATTAGGTATTTCTCCTAATGCTATTCATCCCCTAGCCCCTCACACTCCAACAGGCTCCGGTATGTGATGTTCCTCTCCCTGTATCCATGTGTTCTCATTGTTCCAAACAGAATTTTCTTATACAAATAGTTCTGATCATTTGATTAGTTGTCTTTGCATTATTATGTAAATAAAGGCTTCCCATCTGCCAGTTTTAATAATAATAATAATAATAATGGAAGAATAATAAGATTTTTTTTTTTTTGTGATAGAGTCTTTCTCTGTTGCCCAGGCTGGAGTGCAATGGCATGACCTCTGCTCACTGCAACCTCCACCTCCTGGGTTCAAGTGATTCTTCTGCCTCAGCCTCCCCAGCAGCTGGGACTAAAGGTGTGTGCCACCATGCCTGGCTAATTTTTTGTATTTTTAGTAGATATGGGGTTTTATCACATTTGTAAGGATGGTCTCAATCTCCTGACCTCATGATCTACCTGCCTTGGCCTCCCAAAATGCTGGGATTACATGCATAAGCCACCGTGCCTGGCCGAATTAATGTTATTTTAGAACTATCTGTGTACATTGAAAACTTTAGAGCTACTTTCTTATACTTTATTTCATTTGATTCACAAAATAACCTGAAAATGCTGATAATGCAAGGTATTACTGCAATCATCCTCATTTTATAGACAAGACTTCTGAGTTTCTGAAAGTGACTTGCATAACTTGCAAATCTAGTTAAATAGGAAGGACTCCAAAATTTAACCATTTGGAACCCCTGATTCCAAATAATGTTCTCAATTTTTAACACCACATGCTTGAAGTACAAGCTACTCTATTAGTGGTAATTCACACCAAGAAGACTCCCCACACCCAGGGATACCATAAACTACTTGTACAAATTGTGTCCAACGCAAAGGCAGCTATTAAGACATTGGGTGGGAGCGGAGATCCTGTTCCCTCACCTCCCACCAGTCTATACCCTAGCTCAGGTAAGCCTTTTCATAATTTGAACAAAGGTACCAGTTGTGTACTGGGGATGCCTTGTCTACATACACGTATTAACAAGTTCACTAGCTACCTACCTACTTCCTTACCCTCCTCTATTATGTCCAACCCCTACATCAGCCATCAAATGAGAATCTTCTTACTGGCTTCTGTCTCAGAACAAGAGACACATGAGAACCATTTATTCATCAACTTAAACAACTAAACATCAGCTACTATTCTAGGCATTGGGAATATAGTGGTTAACAGAATAAACAAGGGCCCTGATCTCATGGAGCTGATATTCCAAATAGGAGAAAAACAGACAAACACATGAATGTGAAAGAAAAATTATCAGAAATATTAAGTGTTAAACAGGAAATTTTAATTAGTTGATGTAATAGTAATTAACAGATGCTTTAATTTGAGGAATTAGGAAAGGCCTCCCAGGTGGTAGTATCTAAGCAGATATTTGAATGGTAGGAGAGAACCCACCAAGGGAAGATTAAGGAAAAGAGGATTCCAAGAAGATGGAACAGCAAATGCAAAGCCCTAGGGGCAGGAAAAAAGCTTGATCTGTTCAATGGAACAGAATCAAGTCAGTAAGGCTGTGCTATGTGGGTAGGGATGGAGAGGTAGACAGGGGCCAGATTGCATTAAGAGCCTGTGTGTCAGGAAGGGGGTTCAGATTTTATTCTGAGTGCAGTGGAGGGAAAAAATCTTAAGAAGGGAAATGACAGGATCTGACTTACCTTTTTCAAAAGATCCTTCTGGATGCTGCATGAAGAACGGAATTTAACGGGGCAACAGTGAAAGATCCCAGTCACCTAAAGGAGACTAGTGGCTAGATGTAGCATGTCTTGTCTTTACGAAACTGCTAAACTGCTCAAATAGCACCAGAGAGTAAACAGACCTAAGGCCTCTTCACAGATGTATATTACTTTGCCAAGACCCTAAGACAATAGGAAGCATTATCATGTGTGATTAGTACTGCCTGGTTTCTACGCCTGGATACCTTATTTGTTCTCCATGAAGATTTCCTGGCCTCTTCTGGTAAAGTAAGTTGTTCAGTTTCTCTGTGCCCGAGTACCTGGTGCATACGCCTTTGGGTGCACTTCGCACTGTGTGCACAACTTTCTGCCCCACAAATAGTGAGTTCTGTGAGGTCTGTCTCTTGTCTCAGTCATCTGTGTCCCTAATTACATAACAGAACACCTAGCACTTCACAAAAGATAACACTGTCTGATGGGGTGGATTCATGTTTTATTCAGAGAGTGTGTGAACACGTTTGTCTCCAAAACCGAAGGATAAAATGATGTTAGAAATGCACCCTACAAGTAGGCCACCCCAAACCCCAATCCCTTACCTCTTGGGCGAGTCAGGGTCAAAGCAGGTCTTGCGCACATCAGCCACTTGGGGGTCACAGCAGTCCCCATCGTCAAAGTCGTTCAGCATGTTGTTGCACTCCGCATGACAGAGCCCATCCCTGCGGTTCCAGGAGTAGCAGCGGCCCTGCCGGCGGCAGTCACCCCCATCATAGCCTGTGAGTGGGTGCTCACACTCAGGGTCGCAATGGTCATTTCCAATCTTGCTGGGCTCACAGTTCACAAGCACAACCCGGTGTCGCAGAGTAGAATTGTGGACCTGGTGAATGCTCAGCTGCCAGCTGATGTTGTAGCGGTTGAAGGCCTCATTCAGTGCCTCGTGCTGCAGGCGAATCTGCTCCTCACTCACAATGGGGTTTAGGCCCTCATCATCGCAGATGTTCACGACCTGGTAGCGTATCACCTTCTCTCCCCGAAGGGGCCAGTATCCATTGTATTGGGAGATCAATTCCACATTGTCACAAACTGTTTGCCCACAGAGTGGGGGCCGCAAAGGCGACAGAATCTCAGGCTCTGGCTCAAAGCCCTGGAGAACCTCAAGTCGTGGGTATTTCTCATCTCTAAAGGGAACCCACTCTGTGTTCAGAGGCTCAAAACTCGCTGTCAGGACCAAGTCAGTCATCTCCTCATCATCACCTGAATGCTGAGAACTGTTTTGAAAATGGCTTTGTGGGAGGGCGGTTGACCAGAAAACCAGTGTGCCCAGGTGTCCACGGAAATAGTGTCTATCCTCAGATCTGTCTCCCCCGAGGAGCAAACAGCGGCAGGATGCCATGAAGGGGCTGTTCAGTGGACCAGACTGGCCTAGACTGCTAGCCACCTGAGTGCCATCCACATACAGAGCCATACGCTGTCCATCGTAAGTGGCTGCCAGGTGGGTCCATGTGCCTGGTTGGTAGCGACTGTGGCTAATCAAGATGGTAGCTTTCTTCATGCGGTCAGTACGGAGGGAGAAGAAGAAGCGAGCATCCCGCTTTCCCTTGTCCTTCCCTGAGCGGATCCCCAGGGCCCAGCCTTTGTCACTGACAGTGTGGGAGCAGTTATCAAACACACCTGGGAAAGAAGGAAGAATCGAGGGAAGAGATACCAGATACAAAGAGGAATGGAGAGAGGGAGAAGAAAGCCCATGTAAATAACAAGAATGCAGGTTTTTAATGGGGAAAAAAGTAAGTGACCCAGATTTCTCACCTGAGATGCCTATTCATATCCCTGTATTAGGCTGTTCTGGCATCTCCTAACCCCAAAAGGAATCTGACTTGAGATTCCACCCAAGTTAATTTATTCTGGTATGTTTACATAACCAAAATGGAAGCTGAAAGCAGATATTCAATGCAAATGGCAAGAATCCTCTAGCACTTCATCACAAATGTGCTTTGCGCTGACTGGCTTTGAGTCTGTGCCTTTCTTCATTGATCCTAGCTCTTTCCCATTTCCTTAGAAGCCATAAGGGTAGTCATACTTTTTGCAAATGACAGCCACCCCCTACCCTCTGGAAGGTGATTTTTCTCTACTGAACATTAAAAGGATGATACTCATGGAGAAAACAAGTTGATGAATCAGGGAGTCTTTCTAAAGAAGACGGTAGCATCCCAGACGTCATTCCTAGTCCACTATTCCCTCCAACACCTCTCATGGGATGGGCATCCTTACCATAGTGAACAACTATTCCCCAGAGAAAGCAACATGGCACTGCCCCATGGCCCTAGCTTAAACTAGTAACTGAGTTAGTAGAATGACTGCTCTATACCCAGTAACACCCACCACAGTACAGAAGCAGACCGCTTCCAGATCAATGTAGGTCCTATCATACACTAACTGCCTTGTGCAGAGCAGGTATAGGGTTGTTAAATCTAACTGAATAAAAAAAGAATAGAACACCCATAAAAAGCTAGATAATTAATAAATCGGCAGCAGGAAGGGGCACAAACTTTCAGATGTGGCACGATTACAGTTGGGACTCAGGCAGTTTGGAGGCCTTAAATGTTCCTAGTAACTCATCTTCAGTTTACTCACCATCTCCCCCTCAGTACCTCTTCTAGTACACAGTCTCTCAGGAATAGCTTTTACTTATAAATCACATGAAGGCAGTACGTTCACATACGAAATGCTTAATAAATACTGCTTGCACTGATGAATAAATGATGGAAAAATCTACTAGTCTTTGGATCAGATGCATGGGTAAACATCAAGAGTCATTTTCCCCAAGCTTGTTAAATAAGAATTTTATTTGTTCCCTGACCTCCTATACAATCCAGTCCAACAATAATTCTCTGTAGACAGTGTAGATTTATAAGCCACGAGGCTTCCTATTCTGATGTCAGGCAAGTGTTTTATAAGTGGCTATGTTTCCAAAAGTGATAGAATATCTTCTCTTCTGTCTTCAGCATATATTAATAACTTGTTGTTTACAAAATAAAATACTTTTTAGCAAAAATATTTCCTCCCAAACTCAGCAGTTCTAATAATTATACTTTGAATTACTAGTGATGACTACACTACAGTACAATGGGATGTTCCAATTTTCGTTTGGGGGTTTTTGTTGTCGTTGTTTTTACACTAAAATCTATCTGTTAAAGAAGTATAAGGAATATTCCTCTACAAACCCTTGAGTAGATTTTCAGAAAAACAAACAAATCTAGTGAGATTAATACTAAGTTCCCTGACTCATATTTTCTCCTGATCCACTTACTTTAATAAGTACTAAGTAGTCTTAATTACATATCTGACCTACGAACATGTGTACTGCAATACTGAATATCAGGACCATGGAGTTAATAATCTATCAGCTGTTTGCTGATTTTTAAGAGAAAGTACTAGGGAGGTTACTTTGTATTTGTTACATACACACAGGTATATATATGAGTTCAGATATAAATTGTTAGGCTTGACATATAAGTTACCAGATAATTAACATGATTATCTGCCAGGCATCTAGTTGCAATTTTAAACACTTTAATTTCCTGTCCTTAGAACATCTCATCTATCGTCAAAAATATAATTGTTCTTACCTGTCTCATAGAAAGGTATAAAGTTATTAATAGTGTCTCTAAAATGATATTTCTAACTTTTTGAGACACTAAATAAAAGATGGACCACTCTGATTATACTAGTCTAGTTCTGATTAATATAAGTTTTGCAATTATATCAAAAAAGATTATAGCCAAGAGCACTAAGATAATCTATTTTACTTGTGAGATGTAGTCAGTACGTAGAAGTATTATTCTGAATGATTACCGAAGTAATGATTCTTTGCTGTCTAATTTATTAAGATGTCCAAGCAGCAAATGAAAAACCTCACTAGGTGCTTAAATAACCACATTTTACTTGCTTTGTTACAATTGTTCATGCTTTATCTGTATCAAGATAAATAGTTGCTGAAGCACCATCCTGCACTCCTCCCAGTTAAAAAGGCATACTTAGCAAATAGAATTCTCTAACTCAATGTCAGAAACTCTAGTTGTGGATTAGAGTCACATGTGAAGCTTTAACAAATACAGACTATTTTCAAGCCATGTTGAGAGATTATCCAGTATTACAAAAGAAATCAGTTTCTCACTGCTGCTTAGTAAAACAAAATGCAGAAGACAGAAGTTGAGAGCCTTAGTATTTTTTTATCCAGTAAAGGAAAGTTATCAAGGTTGATATCAATGGTAAGTTAAATCATACATGAAAGTGTAAAGTTCATCTGAAATTCTTTTAAATCATTTGTTTAAAAATTATACTAGATCAGGCATCTTAGATTTGTCTAATATGTCTATGAAACAGTAATATATACTTGTTCATCAATTCAGCAAATTAATGGAATGAGAGGTAGTTAAGATAAATGAGGACCTCTTATGAATAAGTGCACAGAAACAGACTAAATTAGCTCACCCATGCAACTGCAAGTTTGGTAGGCATTACAAAGCAATACTATCTGCCAATCTCAGTACTTGGTGCTAGAGATTCAATAGTGATCAAATTGTTATATGATATCATAGAGAGTTCAGTATAGTGCAGAAAATAAACCTGAAATAAATAACAATGGAATATGCTGACTATTGAAAGTATAAATAGCTATGGGAGCAGCAAAAGGACCTCTTCATTAAAACATGGACATAACATAGCAGAAATTCTCCCTAAAGTCACTAAATGTCAATGTTCCATCACTGAACTGTCTTGTTAATAATTTGATTCCTAGAAGGCACCCACCATCCAAATCTGCCCATGAGATTAGTGCTGCCTTGATTACCAGTCAGACTGTCTGGGAAGGCTAAAGAGCGCCAAAGCCAAAGAATTCCAGAGATAAAGTCAGACATTGCCAAGCCCAACGTCTTGCCAGTTTACTCAGCAATATTTATTGTTAGAGTCCTCAGAATCTGCCTTTATATAAATTACTCACTTCAGCCAAATCTTCTACACTGGAAGTGTGTGTGTATATGTGTTTGTGTGTGTGTGACTACATTTACTTTAATTTAGCCTGTAATGTTATCTCTCATTTATATAGCCATTGAGCTTTCCAAATAAATTTTTTGTATACTATTATTTAAGTGGTAAAACCATCCTCTGAGGTAGGCAGAGTTCCTTTATTTTATAGATGAAGACACTGAGGCTCTGAGAGATCAGGTGTCAAACTGGCTGCAGAGTGCGCACTAGAACCGAGACATCATGATTTTGAGCCCAGAACAGTTTTCTACCAAAATTATGCTAGGAAAGACCATAGTGCATGTGGTTAAAAACATGAGTCAGCCAGAAATTATAAACTAAAATTTACCACTTAGCATGCTGTATAATCTCAAAAAAAGTTTTATCACTTTGCTGAGCTCTGGTTTCCTTATTTGCAGGTTTTACGTGAGAAAATCTGTGCCTCTTCAACAATGTTCAACCACAAGCTGAGACCTTAGACCTCATGAGGTTGTTGTGAGAATTAAATAAAAGAACACATGTGAAGTATCTTAGCACAGTGTTCAGCTCACATAAAGTAATTAATAAACATTAGCTATGATGAGGAGAAGGAGTTTCGTGATGTGTTATCAAAGGAAATAACAAATTAGATATAAAACCAGCGGTATGATGGTAAATGTTTAACAACTGGTCCTCTGAAGATTTAAAAAAAAAAAAAAAATCCAAGTCCTGATTTGCAACATTTGCCAACTTCTGTGGTATAAATTACTCCCAAAATGGCCAATTTTAAGTTACCAATATGATGTCAATGAAGATGGGTTTGAGAAGAGATGTGTACAATTAATTGGCTCCTGTGAACCAGTTTGAGATGATTCCATTACTGCAAAGACTAAAAAGGAAAGTAATTGCAAGCTGCCAAGTGTCTCCTTTTCCCTTTGACTACTAAAGTTAGATGTGGCTGCTTTGCTGATAATATCATTTTTTGCAATTTAAAAGGGAGTAAATATTGCCTATACTCTGAGTTTTCATGCATAACATGTCTACCGGAGGACTCAGTGACCAACTGTACCTGTGAACAAAATGTGTCCCTCCCAGGTCTTCTTTTCTGCATCCTTTAGCTACAAACTGGGGTCAGAGAGAAGCCTGCACCACTCCCCACATGCTCTCAGGAGGGACCTTCAGCCCTGCATTCTTGACCTCATTAAGCAAAAGTAAGATAAACTTTGTTTCAAAAGAAAAATTGCAGAATCCCACATTGAGGAGACTTCTTCTTCTCAGTCTAGCAGAGTAAAGACTGGCAAAACCAATGCAGTCCAAGCCAAGACAATATACGTGGTGAAACTCTGAGTTTGTGCAACATTGAGATTTTTTAATTTTGGATGTACATGAGATAGAAGCAAACATGTTATAACTGTTGTTTATTCATCAAAGCCACACATTCTTGGAAAGAACAGAGGGACCAGTACATGAATATGATTTATGAAATTACTCAACGCTAAACTGAACTATGATAGCCCATGGATTAGAAAAATCAGATCAAACGATGTAACTCAAAAGATGGTGGTAGTGTGGAAGCCAAACATTTGGACCACATCATCTTAAAACTGTAAGAATCATATTCTCAGCTCTTTCTTGCAACTGGCTTCCATCATACATATTTACTAAACTTAAAACTGTTCAAGCACCTTACCTTGCATTTAATCTGAGTTTTGAGAGTAAGAAAAGTAAATTTAGGGAGAATATCTTGTTCATTGTATTCCTGCTTTCAACTCCAAAAATTCTTAGAGACCATGGGCATCTTAAAAGAGCAATATGCTGGTGTGGGCCTTAGTAAACCTCATGTGCATCCAGTTCTCTACTATCATTAATTACCAGCACTTGGAATTGACAGAGTCAATTATCCTCAAGGAGAAAGGTTTTCTCTCAAACTGTAATGTAGTCCTCCAGAGTGACTATGAACAATTATAAGCAAGCATTGAACATCAGAGAGTTACAAATGGCTGTTTCATGAAAAAAATTTTTTTGAATGTGGCCCCTGTAAAGTAGTAATCCTGCTTCTTTCCACTACTGCTTGAGTAATGGAAACCTGAGTTGTTTCTTGATGCTCAGGATATCTGTTGCTTATGCCAAAAAGAGATAAAGAGACTTGAACTATCTTTTATTATTTGTCTACTATGTGCAACTCTATCGCTAGTGGACATGTCCCACCCACAACAAAGTTCTGAAAAACAGCTTGACAGCCCACCTTGGGTAGACACATCTTCAGACTGATCAAATGACTGTGTGCCTGTTCTTGAGGCCTGAAAAACAACCCAGTGGGCTTGCCCCTCAAGGACACACCCCCAGGCCAGCCAAGGGGCCATGTGCCCACACCCCTGGCCAGAGTAACAGGCCCATAGTCCCAACGTCAGTGAGCCAGACCCCAAGCTGGCTGACTTGCCATGGGCATTATGTGCATCACATTTCTCCCTCCACCTAAGAAAGAGTCCAGCAAGCACACACCCAGCAAAGTCGTGCCACTGCTGCCACAAACTCTTGCTGCCTAGGCCACTGAGATACAAAAATCACTAGTATGAATTATAGCCAAATAAACTGCCTGGAGACTACTGTGTTTACCTGGAATTAAAGCCAACATACACTGCCCAACTGACACCCTAAGATCCATCTATAGAAATAAGTCATTTCCCAAGGATGCCCTCTCTCACCACTCCCATCTGATATACTATTGGAAGTTCTGGCCAGGGCAATCAGGCAAGAGAAGCAAATAAAGGGTATTCAAAGAGGAAGGCAAGTTGTCTCTATTTGCAGATGACATGATTTTATATTTAGAAAACTCCATCATCTCAGCCCAAAAACTTCTTGAACTGATAAGCAACTTCAACAAAGTCTCAGGATACAAAATCAATGTGAAAAATCACAAGCATTCCTTTACACCAACAATAGACAATCAGAGGACCAAATCATGAAAGAACTCCCATTCTAATCACTACAAAGAGAATAAAATACCTAGGAATATAGCTAACAAGCAATGTGAAAGACTTCTTCAAGACAAACTACAAACCACTGCTCAAGGAAGTAAGAGAGGACACAAAAACAAATGGAAAAACATTCCATCCTCATGGATGGGATGAATCAATATCATGAAAATGGCCATACGGCCCAAAGTAATTTACAGATTCAATGCTATTCCCATCAAGTTACCATTGACGTTCTTCACAGAATTAGAAAAAACTCTTTTAAATTTTATATGGCATCAAAGAAGATCCCATATAACCAAGACAATCCTAAGCAAAAACAACAAACCTGGAGGCATCACACTACCTGATTTCAAACCATACTACAAGGCTACAGGAACCAAAACAGCATGGTCCTGGTACCAAAACAGACATATAGACCAATGGAACAGAACAGAAACCTCAGAAATCACACCACACATCTACAACCATCTGATTGTTGACAAACCTGACAAAAATAGACAATGGGGAAAGAATCTCCTATTCAGTAAATGGTGCTGGGAAAACTGTCTAGCCATACGCAGAAAACCAAAACTGAACCCCTTCCTTACACCTTACACAAAAATTAACTCAAGATGGATTAAAGACTGAAATGTAAAACCCCAAACCATAAAAACCCTAGAAGAAAACCTAGGCAATATCATTCAGGACATAAGCATAGGCAAAGACTTCATGACAAAAATGCCAAAAGCAATTGCAACAAAAGCCAAAAATAGACAAATCGGATCTAATTAAACTAAAGAGCTTCTGTACAGTAAAAGAAACTATCATCACAGTGAACAGGCAATCTACAGAATGGGAGACAATTTTTGCAATCTATCCATCTGACAAAGGTCTAATATCCAGAATTTATGAGGGACTTAAACATATTTACAAGAAAAAAAAACAACCTATTAAAAAGTAGGCAAAGGGTATGAACAGATACTTCTCAGAAGAAGACATTTACGCAGCCAACAAACATGAATAAAAAAGCTCAACATCACTGATCATTAGAGAAAGGCAAGTCAAAACCGCAATGAGATACCATCTCACACTGGTTAGAATGGTGATCATTAAAAAATCAGGAGACAACAGATGCTGGAGAGGATATGGAGAAACAGGAACACTTTTACATTGTTGGTGGGAGTGTAAATTAGTTCAACCATTATGGAAGACAGTGTGGCATTTCCTCAAGGACCTAGAACTAGAAATACCATTTGACCCAGAAATCCCATTACTGGGTATATACTCAAAGGATTTTAAATCATTCTATTATAAAGACACATGCACATGTATGTTTATTGCGGCACTGTTCACAATAGCAAAGACTTGGAACCAACCCAAATCCCCATCAATGATAGACTGGATAAAGAAAGTATGCACATATACACCATGGAATACTATGCAGCTATAATAAAGGATGAGTTCATGTCCTTGCAGGGACATGGATGAAGCTGGAAACCATCATTCTCAGCAAACTGACACAAGAACAGAAAACCAAACACCGCATGTTCTCACCCATAAGTGTGTGTTGAACGATGAAAACATGTGGACACAGGGAGGGGGATGTCACACACCAGGGCCTGTTTTGGGGTGGGAGCTAGGGGAAGGATAGCAGGGGGTGGGGAGATAGGGGAGGGATAGCATTAGGAGAAATACCTAATGTGGATGGCGGGGTGATGTATGCAGCAAACCATCATGGAATGTGTATACTTATAGAACAAAGCAGCACATTCTGCACATGTACCCCAGAACTTAAAGTATAATTTTTTAAAAGAATGAAAAAGAAAGCCTACAAAAATGTATGAAAAATCAGTAAGTGAACAAATATTGGCATTATGGGAGTTGCAGAAAGAGAAGAGAAAAGGTGAAGAAAACATTTAATGAAATAATGGTGAAAAACTTCTCATGTCTTGGAAGAAGAGTGGACATTCAGATCCAATAATCTCCAAAGTCTCCAAATATATTTAACCTAAACAAGTCCTCTCCAAGGCACAATTGACTTTGCCAAAAGTCAAAGACAAAAATGCCTAGAGAAAAATATACTATCAAGTCACATATAAGTGAATACCCATAGCCTAACTGCAGATGTCTCAGCAAAAATCTTTTAGGCCAGAAGAGAATGGAATGAAATATTTGAAGTAGTAAAAGAAAAAACAAACAAACAAACAAATCTCTCAAACAAGAATACTATACTCAGCAAAGCTATTCTTAGAAATGAAGGAGAAATAAAGTCTTTGTCAGATAAGCAGAAACTTGGAGAATTCATCACCACTAGACCAGCCTTACAAGAAATGCTTAAAGGAGTCTTACCTCTGGAAGCAAAAAGATAGTAACTACAAGTATTCATGAAGACATATGAAAGTACAAAACTTATAGATAGAGCAAATACGCCAAAAAGAAAGAAACCAAACTTTATCACTGCAGAAAACCATGGCAAATGTAAAAACACACAATAAGTGAGAAAGTAAGGAATAAAGAACATACAAAACAATAAGAAGCAATCAACAAAATGAACTAAATTCCCCAACTAAAAAATATAGATTGACCAAAGGGATTTTTAAAAGATCCAACTATATGTTGCCTTTAAGAAACTCAATTCACCTGTAAAGACACACATAGACTGAAAGTGAAAAACAGTATTTGATACAAATGGAAATCAAAAATGAACAGGAAAAGCTATACTTATATACAATAAAACAGATTTTAAGTCAAAAACTAAAAAAAATACAAAAGTTCATTATATCATAACAATGAAATCAATTCAGCAAGAGGATATAACAATTATGTATGCATGTATGCACCCAATACAAGAGCACCCAGATATATAAAGCAAATATCAGATCTAAAGGGAGAACTAGACCCCAGCTCCCATTCTCAGCATTGGACAGATCAGCTAGATGTGACATCAACAAAAGAAATCCCATCAGATTTGAACTGGACCATAGACCAAATGGACCTAACAGAAAATTTACAGAACATTTCACACAACAGCTGCAGAATACATATTCTTTTCATCAGTACATGCAACATTCTCCAGTATTTACAATACACTAGGACACAAAACAGATGTCAAAACAATTTTTTTTCAAGATAAGGTTTTGCTCTGTCACCCAGGCTTGAGTTCAGTGGCACTACAGCCTCAACCTTCTGGGCTCAAACAATCCTCCTACCTCATCCTCCCAAGAAGCTGGGACTACAGGTGTATGCCACCACATCTACCTAATTTTTTTATTTTTAGTGGAGACAGGGTCTAACTATGTTGCCCTGGATGGTCTTGAACTCTTGGGCTCAAGTAGTCCTCCCACCTCAGTCTCCCAAAGTGCTAGGATTACAGGTGTGGACCATTATGCCCAGCCTCAAAATAATTTTAAAAGTTAAAGTCAGTCAGACAGAGTGACTCTTGCCTATAATCCCAACATTTTGGGAGGCCAAGACAGGTAGATCACTTGAGCCCCAAAATTCAAGACCAATCTAGGAAAAATAGTGAGATTGTCTCTCAAAAAAAGAGAAAAAACAATTACATCAAGTATCTTATCTGACTACAATGGATAAAATGAGAAATCAACAATAAGAGGAACATTTTTGAAACCATAAAAACACATGGAAATTAAACAACATACTCCTAAATATCTAACGGGTGAAGAAATCATAAGATAATATATAAATTTCTCAAAAAAAAGAAAACAAAAACACAAGATACCAAAACCTGTGGGATACAGCCAAAGCAGTATTGAGACAAGATTACAGCAATAAAAACCTACATCGAAAATTGGAAATATTTCAAAAAACAACAACCTAACCAAGCACCTCAAAGAATGAGAAAAGCAAGTACAAACCAAACCAAAAATTAGTAGAAGGAAATAAATAAAAATAAAAGGAGAAATAAACAAAAGAAAGACTAAAAAATAAAAATTTAAATGAAACAAAAACTTGGTTTTTTGAAAAGATATAAAAATGGACAAAACATTAGCTAAAGTTAAAAAGAAAAAGACCCAAATAAATAAAATCAGAAATAAGAAGATGTTATAAGTAATAACACAGAAATACAAAAGATCATTAGCAACTATTATGAATGCTCCAGTAAATTCAAAAATCTAGAAAAAATGGATAAATTCCTGGACACAGGCAACCTGCCAAAATTTAACTGAAAAGAGACAGAAAACTTGAAACGGATCTGTAACAGGTAACAAGACCAAATCAGTGATTAAAAAAGTATCTCGACAAAGTTTTCACTGCTTCACTACAGAATTTAACCAAACCTTTAAATAACTAATATGAGTTATTTTCAAACTAATCCAAAAATATTTTAAGATAAAGTAGTTTTCTAAACTCATTCTGCTAGGCCAGCATAACCCTAATACCAAAACCAGACAAGGATACAGTAAAAAATGAAAACTACCTACTAATATCCAACAAATACGTATGTGAAAATCTTCAACAAAATATTAGCAAACTAAATCCAACAACACATTAAAAAAATAACATACACAATGATCAAGTCAAATTTATCCCAGAGACGCAAAAATGGTATAAAAAATTATATATTCATCTCAATGGGTGTGTTATGGAAAAAACATTTAATAAAATTCAACATCTCTTAATAATAAAAACTTTCATAAATTAGGTAGAAGGAAAGTACCTCAATAAAGGCCATATGTGACAGCTAACATTGTACTGAACAAGGAAAAGCAAAAAGTGTTTTCTCTAACTACTGGAACAAGACAAGAATGCCCACTCTCACCACTCTTATTCAACATAGGACTGGAAGTCCTAGTCAAAGCAATTAGGCAAGAGAAGAAAATAAAAGGCACCCAAATTGGAAAGAAGCAAGTAAAATTATCCATTTGCAAGTGAAGTGATGTCATATAAAGAAAAACCTAAAGAAAAAACCTAAAGACTCTACCAAAAATAAAAATAAAAACTTATAACTTATAAATTCAGTAAAGGTGCAGGATACAAAATCAACATACCAAAGTCAGTAAAATTTTTATATGCTAACAGCAATCAATCTAAGAAAGAAATTAAGAACGGAATCTCATTTACAAGAGCTACAGAAACAATAAAACACCTAGGAATAAGTGCAACCAAGGATGTAAAAAAATCTTTACAAGGAAAACCACAAAACACGGATGAAAGAAACACAGAAGGCACAACGTAATGAAAAGACATCTCGTACTAACGGATTTAAAGAATATTGTAAAAATGACCATGCTAACAAAAGCAATCCACATATCAGGGCAACCCCTATCAAAATACCAATGGCATTCTTCATAAAAACAGAAAACAGAATCCTAAAATTTTACGTGGAACCACAAAAGCTCTCAAATAGCCAACAAAATCCTGAGCAAAATGAACAAGGCTGGAGGCATCACACTACCAGACTTTAAAATATACTGCAAAGCTATAGTAACCAAAATATCATTGTACTGGCATAAAAATACACAAGTAGACCAATAGAACATACTAGAGAACCAAGAAATTAATCTACATATCTACAGCAACTGATTTTTGACTAAGGTGCTAAGAACATTGATTGGGGAAGAGAAAATCTTTTCAATAAATGGGGCTCGGAAAACTGGATATCCATATGTAGAAGAAGGAAACTAGACCCTCACCTCTCACCCTATTAAAAAAAAGTCAAAATAGATTAAAGACCTAAATGCAAGACATGAAATGATAAAGCTGCTACAAGAAAATATAGGAGAAACACTTCAGGACATTGGTTTAGCAAAAGATTTAACGAATAAGACTTCAACAGCACAGGCAACAAATCAAAAAGTAAATGAGATTATATTGAACTAAAAAGTTTGTGCACAGCAAAAGAAACAACTGAAAGAGTGAAAGACAATGTAGAATGGGAGACAATAGTTATGGCTATTCATCCAACAGTGGATTCATATCCAGAATATACAGAAAACTCAAACATTTCAGTGGCAAAATACAAATAATAAGATGAAAAAAATGAGCAATGATCTGAACAAATATTTCTCAAAAGAAGACATACGATAGCCAAGAAATATATGAACAACTACTTGACATCACTAATTATCAGGGAAATGCCTATCAAAATCACAATAAGATATCATTTCACCTTAGTTGGGATGGTTATTATTAAAAAGACAGAAAAAAAAAAACAATAAATGCTGGCAATGATGAAGAGAAAAAGGAACTCTTATATACTGTTGGTGGGAATGTAAACTAATACAGCCACTATGGAGAACAGCATGGAGCTTCTTCATAAAACTACAAATACAACTATTCTATAACCTACCAATCCCACTACTGGGCATTTATGCAAAGAAAAGGAAATCAATATGTTTTTACAGCACTGTTCACAATAGCCAATATAAAGAATCAACCCATGTGTCCAGCAACAGATGAATAAAGAAAATGCAGTATATAAACACAATTTAATATTATTCAGCCATAAAAAAGAATGGAATTCTGTCATTTGCAGCAACATAGACAGAACTGGAGGACATGATGTTAAGTGAAATAAGCCAGGAACAGAAAGTTAAACATTCCATGTTCTCACTGATATGCAGAAGCTTAAAAAGTTGATCTCTTAGAAGTGAAAAGTAGAACAGAGGTTTTAGAGGCTTGGAAGGGTAGCAGGAAGAGGGAGATAGGGAGAAATTTGTTAAATGATACAGAATTACAGTTAGGTAGGAGGAATAATTTCTAGTGCTCTATAGAACTGTAGGATGACTATGGTTAAACTAATCATGATATATTTTTTAATAGCTAGAAGTTATTTAATGTTCTCAATGCAAAAAAAAGGATGCATGTTTTAGATGAAGGAAATGTTAATTACTCAGATTTGATCACTATACACTTCATAAATACAATTATTACATATCGATTTTAAAAATAAATGAAAAATTATAAATGTCTGCTGCTCTAGATGCTGCACATGTGCCACTCTATTAACCTCTACCACAAATGTATGAGCTGAGTGTATCAGACCAAAAAAACTGAGAATCAGAGAAGTTGAGCAAGTAATCCACCATCTCACCATTAGCAAATGCCAGAAAGGGATCAAAACCAAGTCTATTTGACCAAAAAGCTCATGGTCTTCCTACTACACTAAAACATTTTAAATTCTAAATAATTAGTTTTTAGTTGTTGTTCTGGGGCAAGAAGAGTAACATGGGCTGGTGAGTGCGATATTAACACATTTGCAGACCACTACTTGCAGATGACTGGGATCTGACTCAAAAAGTATGTACAGACTGACATCCACACCTGGAAATAGTTTGGAAGAGAGAAAAGAGGGGCTGGCCCAGCTGTTTATATCTCCCTGTTGGCCATTACTTAAATTGACAGGGTGCCTTGCTGAACATTTGGTAAAATTTCTGGATGGTCCTGCAGGCTTTTGACATAACATTTAGTAATCACTTTTAGAGGACCCCAAGATAAGGAGGGGCTAATGGGAAGAGCAGACAACTGAGAAGTCAACTCCAAACCAGTGGCTTCAGTCTCCACTTCCTCCTTTTTCCTGGTTTCCCCATTTGGTATGTATCTGGCAGAGGAGAAATCTGTATTTGAAGGGAATGTAACAAAAAAGAAGTGAGATAGCTCAGCTAGGAACTGCTTCTGTCCCTCAAATGCTCCGATTGCTCACTCCTTCTCTATTAGAAAGCACCCCTCTCTTCTACTTGAACCTTCTGTGTGTGGGTTTTGACAGAATGGAGTCACCTGACCACAAGACCAGATAGAGGGGGTTATGCTTCAACAGTGCTCCCACCACCCTAATGAGGAGGAAAAGTTTAGTCCACCCTGGGAATTATAACAGTCAATTAAAAAGTGAGAAAAATATCTTCTAAGAACTGTCAGAAATCCACCTGTCCTTGGTATTCTTATTTTATGGTAGTGACAAAAGGGGAAAGGCACCATCTCATAGCCTTTTCTTCCTCAAAGCCAGGTATATTATGCCAACTTATTTCAGAGTGTTCAAGTGAATGGAAAAGCAAGAAGTGCCCCTTTCTGAGAGGCTAAATAGGCCTGATATACATTATCAATACATATCTCTCCCTTTGTCTGAAATGTCTCCCTTCTATGGTTATGCTGTTCAAAATTTACCTGAAGTTTCATTTTGTCTATGAAGTCTTCCTTAACTACCTTAGTCAAAGTGATCTTGTTGAACTGCTGCTATTTGTGAAGCAATTCTAGAGTCCCTTGATGACAAGAGCCTATCTTAGACATCTATGAATTTACCACAAGAGCAAGAAAGGATGAGTCATAGTTCCTTGTACCCACTCTGCTCCTGAAGTCAATTTGAGTCATGAGAGTCTTGACCCAAGGAAGGAGCATTTCCCACCAGTCTTGGGGAACCCTAGTAACATTGCATGCATCTGACCTAGAGGAATGATCCAAGGGGATCAAGCATGCCCCTTGCTCTGCAACTACACGTGGTTGATTTTTACATGTTAGATGAGCTTTCCCACAGCCATCACATACTAACATGCTTTCTTCTAGATCCTACACAGTTAGATTACAGCATATGTGATAATATTATTGACAGCTTTTCTTGGACAAAGCCTTATTCTGGAAGGAACATTTATCCATGGCAGAGTCTCATAGAGGAGATCATTTAACAACAAGCCGAGGTGGAAGAAGATGAAGATAAGGTCCATACAGAAATGCTTCTCTTGGCACAGACACATCCACGGAATCTCACTTCCAGGAAACGCTTATGGCAGAGTTTTGCTCTGCACCTCTGGGAGGATTAAAGTCAGTAGTGAGAGTCTTGCTTCTCCAAGAAGCCCCATCAGCTTCCAGGAAGGTGAAGCTCTATTCAACAAAACAGAGGAGTCATGCAGTGTCATCAACTCTGGTAACTAAAAAAACATGCTGTGTGGTGCAAGTTTGCTTTTAGGAGGAAAATGAGCAAAAACAGGGCCAGGTTAGGTCATGATCATAAATCAACACACTACAAGGAAAGGTCCTCTCTCAGGATGTTATGCCTGTGGCTGCCCCACACATGTACGTGCAGCCTTCTGCAGAACTACTTATCCAATACCCCAACGCCCCAGAGAGAGCATGAGGAGAATTTAAAAAAAAAAAAAAAAAAAACAAGGAGGAGAAGGAAAAAAAGCCATCCATCAAAGACCAGGCAAACCTGGCAGAGAGCAGGACCTTGTGAGCAGGAAAAGTGGAAGAAAGTAAAAAAAGAAGCTTGGGGAGGTGTTTTTCAGCTGTTCTAGATAGCTTTCCTTTAAGACAAGATTAGGCTTAGCTTTTTGTCTGTGACTCCAAGGTTTTACAAATAAGAGCACAGAGAGGGAAAACCTCCTGGGGACTGTTTCACTAACACCTCTCCAGTAAACTTTTCACCTTCTCATTACAGTCTGTTTTCGTTGTAGTCATGCTTTCATGTGCAAGGATAATAGAAAACAGGAGAGGGGATTCCTCTGGCTTTCCATAGGCCACCCATGTACAGGGTAGAAGTCAATGAAGCAGATTTGCAGCGAGAGCACAGGGCTTTCTTTTGTGATTGCCTAAGAGAACAGAAAAACACAGAATGGTGAGACGGAGAATAAGAATTTAAAGGAGTTGAGAACCTTAGAAGAGGTGGCCTGTACATGACGCCCATGGAAGGCAGTTGGCATGGTTCCTGGCACAGTGTCAATAAATATTAGCTACTCTTACAGTTATTATTGTTAGTCATTCCGAATGGGGGAAGTGCAGGGAGCTAAGTCAGATGCACCAACACTTTCCACACAATCTAAAATCAGCAGCACCTGTCTGGAAGTCAAGCTGAAATTGCACACAGACCTCCTGAAAGACAAGTCTGGAGCTTCTCAGATTTTACTGTGGACACAAACAACCTGGGGATCTGAAAAAATGCAGATTCTGATTTAGCAAGTCTCAAATGGCACATGAGATTCTGCGTTCCAATAGACTTTCAGGTGAAACTGATGCTGCTGAATCTCAAACCACACACTGAGGAGCAGGACTCCAAATCAGAGCAGGCCACAATCTGTGTCCTGAGGATGGGCCTTTGTTAGCAGAGAGTAATGGACAGAGACTTATCTAGTGGTTCAGTACAACCAACATCCTCAGGTTAGTCTCCTCCACCCCCACCTTCATCTCACTTATGACACACACACACACACACACACACACACACACACGCTGACATGTTTGCTTAGTGACCATTTGGGACACTTCTCTCCACTTACATATCTCCCGTACAATAACACTAGATGACAGCAATAGAAAAAACAACTGATGGGGAAACTCAAAAAAGAAATATATAAATTTTAAATGTTCAGCTTCAAGAAAATGCAAATAAGTCAAGATGAAAACTCTTGTCTTTTAAGTTGGCAAAGAGGAAGAACAATAACAGTCTATATTTGGTGACACTGTGGGGAAAAGGGCACACTCATGTACCTCTGGGGAGAGAGAAAATTAGTAAACCATTCCGGAAAACCATTTGGCAATCATTTGCCAAAAACAGCCACACCCTCCAGCCCTGTAATTCCACTTCTAGGAATCATTGTTAAGGAAACAACCAAAGAGCTAAGAATGAACATGGACATCCAAAACAGCATTATTCATAATAGAGAAACAGTACAGTCCATCTGAACAATAGACTACCCTACCATTTTAGAATAACATTTAGGAACACAAGAAAATATTCACAGCCTACTTGTTAGAAAACAAGGTAAGTTCTGGAACAACAGGTATGCTCTGATCCAAATGGTATAAAATAATAAATAGGTGTTAATTTCCTAACAGGAAAAGGATTTTTTAAACTTCTACAATAAACCACTTATCTCAGTCTGCTTATCTGTAGAATAAAACTAATGATATACCTACCTCATTTGAAGATGAAATACATTAATACAGGTAAAGTCTAACTATAGTAAACACTCAAAAATGTTGGCTGTTATTAATTATGGGAATTTTTTGTCTGATTTGCTGCCATATCTCCAGTGCCTGGAACAGAACCTAGCATATATTAGATACTTAATACTTACTGAATATACAAATTCATGAAAGAATTACATACTGCATGCAGGGCATTGGCATGAAAACCAGATATGTTCATTGGAGCAGATCATAAAGGACACTGAATAAGAGTGAACCAGATTTGACTTTATACTCTGGGTGACAAATCAGGAGCCGCTGAAGGATTTCAAAGGTAGGACATGGCAGATGGTGACTTAATCAGATTTGTTAAAAAATATAATAATAATAATGACAATGTAAGGACAAAAACAGATAACTGACCATTTTTGCATGGGCTTGGGGTTAATTAAAGGAATTTTGCACACTTTGGAAAGTCAGGAAAGCAAAGGGCTTGGGTCACGGTGAAGCCCACAACTGCAAAGAACCAGGTCCAGCGTGCCATTGACCTGAGATAAACCTGGAGCAGAAGGAGCCGCCTTCCTAAGGAAGTTTCCTTGGCCATCCAGCAAGAATAAACACAGCTTTAGGCACTCATCATCTACAGCCTGGGTGTCAAGTATTGCTGAACAACCAGAATATGCTCTGAAGAATATGTTGTTAGGCAATTTTGTCATTGTGTGAATGTCATAGAGTGCACTTACACAAACCTAGAACATACCTAGGCTATATGGTACAGCCTGTTGCTTCTAGGCTACAAAGCCTGTACAGCATTGACTGTCCTGGATACTGTAGGCAACTACAAAATGAATAGTATTTGTATATCTAAACATACCTAAACATAGAAAAGGTACAGTAAAAATATGGTATTATAATCTTACGAGGCCACTGCCGTATACCTGGTCTGTTGTTAACCAAAACATCATTATGCAGTGCATCCCTGTATTTTCTTGCTGAAAAAGTAACACACAGGGATCATTAAAAGCTACCTACGTAGTCAACCTGGAGTTCTAATGTGCCTTCCAGAGAGTAGCCAATACCTTCAGGAGCCTCATGAAAATCTCCCAGGACAAGTCTGACCCATTCCCAACTTCCCAAACTCTCAGAGCCTTGGTCTAGACCCACGAATAGTCAAGGAGAGCCTCCCAGCAATCAATTGAATTTTTTTTTTAATGATAAACAGTATCCTAGGTTTAAAAATCAAATGGTGGAGCTAGAGCCACCAGCTAGATCAACTAGCTAAATCATTAGATAAATCAAACTTAATTGCTCTACGATTCTCAAGGAAGATAGAGAAATCCTCAAAACCTCATTTTCCCCATCCAGAAAATGAAGATAATGACATCTAATTTATATGGTTTGGGAGAAGACAAAATTAATTTATACATGTAAAACACAGTACTTATTATGCTCAGCACATAATAAATACTCCATATTATTATTCCTGGCTATTATTATCATTTTAACATATATAGGCCTATCTTTTCAACTGTATTATAAGTTACTTGAGAGCTGGCAAATTCTGCCTTGTGGTTCTCCACATTCATTTGTATTAAGGCCAATATCTTGCCCATGGTAGAAATAAGTAATGCACTAATGGACTGAATCAACAAGAGATAGTTAGCAGAGTTGTCAACAGTAAATAGTCTCAAATAATGATGTGTCACATGACACTCTAAAAAATCCATTTCCCCTAATTAAAACAGAAATTCCCTTTATTACCCTTTTCCACTCAGCACACATACACACACACACACACATGCACACACACACACACACACACACATACACCAGTCACTCTCCACAATGAGAACAGTTACTGACTTGACCTAGCACAGCTCGGCCCACAGTCCCCTCCTATAAAAGCATGCCAGCTTTTCATCCCTTTTGATATTACCTACTAGGGATCAGGAAGAATTAAGAGTCATAACTAGACTTGTGACTTCCCACTCATCTTGGACAATTTTCTTTAGAGTTAATGCTTTGCTCCAATATCATCCATTATCTCAGTACACTTGAGCAACTTTAACTTACTTTTCCTCCAACTAAATTATTTATTTTATAAATAAATAACTGTAGTTGAAAAGTAACATATTTTGTATGTCTAGTCATTCCCCCCGAGAGAGAAAGAGAGAGAGAGAGAGAGAGAGAGAGAGAAAGAGAGAGAGAGAAACCTCGAGTAATTTTAAATATATAATTTTTTTGGAATGTCATTTACATCATTTTTAATAACCTTCAAGAACAATCAGCCTGAAATTTCCTGAGCATTCTATATGCTCTGCTGGTCCTATGAATATAGAATTCCATAAAGAGCACATCAGTGCCCAATGGCTAACCAGCTGCGGTTTACATAATAAGCATCTAGAATGTGAGTAGGTATTGGGTGTGTTCCTCAACAGAGGTGGAGAACTACCTGTAGGCTTTGCTTTCTATCAAGATGATCTTCCACCCAAACAAAAATAGAAATTCATGTGCTTGGAATTCCAGCAATACTACAGAAAGGACATATATCCCCAAATACAGAGTACAGGTCTTGCAAAAGCTAAGAGAGCAGTATGAAGTCACACACCTTAGGGGGCATGAAGTGTGTCAAATTCCTTAACCTTGATAAGGTACCTTAGTGCCCAGCACCTGTCATCCTGGAAGAGACACAGAGACCCCGTGGAACCCACGGCAGGATGCCTCAGCACTTCTCCATCCTCATCCCACTCTCTCAAGGTTCTTTTGAGGACTCTTTGATAACTCCAGTGTGGCAGCCCCACACCAATTTCCTGGATTTTCCTCTTCTCAGTCAAATAAATAATTTTGAGATCCCTCTCAGAAATTTTCTTTGGTGTTCCTGTTACCAGGTATAGTTTACAGAATTAATACTACCCTAAGAAGGGTTTAAGTAGTGTTAAATATATACTTGATGATCCAGGGACATTACGGGAGACATTATTTAAAGCAAGCATGAAGAAAATCCTATAGCAATGAAAATGACCTCTCAGCTTATCCTTCTGCTAAGGTTAGATATTTGCAAGTCAGGTTTTCTTAAAGTGAAACATTGTATGACTTTCACAGTGTTGGTATTTGTCCAATGTGTCTTACATTGCTTCAGTGTACATATCCCACTCTTGCTCACTTAATAATACCTGAATGGTTTTTTTTTGTTTGGTTTTTGTTTTTGTCTCTACCACATGGTTACAAATAACCCAAGGAGACTCTGACTGCTTTCTAAGAAGGAAGCTGCTGGTGAGGTCAGGCAATCCAGGGACCACGCAAAACCAAATACTATGCCAGTCAGAACCTAAAGGCTCAGAGTCTCCTTTTTTCCCACTGGTTTAAGAGTCTGAGAGGAAACCAGAGGGTACAAAGTCTGTGTGTTCTCAAATTGAACCCAGGGGAGTCTTCAGAGCCCACCGTTCAAAGAGGATGCTTAAATCTGACCTGTGGGTCAACCTCTGCTGTGCAGTAGCTTTGCCTGCTTGGCCCCTGGGTGAGAAAGAGAAAGAACAAGGAAACTAAGTAATCGAAGTAATTGACACAGGTTAAATAATGACTAAAGCCATATATTTTCTTATTGAAAATCTTTCTAAAATGGTTTCTTCTGCTTTCCAGTAAGAGGCTTAAATTAATCAGAGGCAACCCGGAAGGGTGGAAATAACACCAAAGTAGAAGTCAAGAACTTGGATTGGCGTCTCAGTCTACCCCTGTGCAATGTCAGGAAAGTGCCTTTCCCTCACTGGGTCTCACTGTCCCATCTGTGAGAAGGTGAGATGAGCTGGGTTGTCACCCAGCCTGTGATGCTCTGACAGTCCATGCCCAGAATCTTCATCTCGAGGTTTATCTCAAAGGGCTTTAAGATCATCAGCCTTCTAACCACTTCTCACTATCCCATACCCTGTGTCTGTGGCTGGAGAAGGTAAAAAGGATTGGGCTGAACCCAGAAATTAATGGTCAGGTTCTGTTTCTACTGGATTCTTCTTTTGAATTTATCTTGTAATCACATACCTCTACCTCCTAAGAAGCAGAATAACTAAAATATTATAGTTAGTAGAGAATAGTGGTTATTTGGAATCTGTTTAACCAAAATCTCATTTCAAATAACTTCATGCTAAGTTATACCACATTGGTGTATACATGCAATAAGAGCTCAGGAGGAGAGTAATTGAATGCCTCCTTTGTGCTCAAGAAACATCAGTTGAATAAATGAATTAGTGGGTAAGTGAATGGATAATAAATAAACTGAGTTAGGAACTGCCTATAAACACATTTTACATAAAAGAATTTTACCCTCCCAAAAAAGAGTTTTTAAAACTCCACATTTTCAAGGGACCGGAGGAGGAGCAAATGCTGGGGAGACTTGGAATTCAAGGAGTTTCCTGGCCCCCTGGTGGCTTCTTCCTCAGGTAGCAAGATCTACCTTTTTCTAGGTATATACGTTCCTCCTCTTCCTTCTGCCCACAGCAATAATGTGCACAAAACAAAAGTTCTATGAGAAAAAGACAAACCAGAAGAAGCAAATATAAATAGTAAAAGATAATTTCTGAAAATTTAGAAACAAACAGTTAAACCAAGTTATAAATTATATCGTTTTACTATGAGACAAATTCCTAGTCTACATTTGTCAAGTATCTGTAGATTTGGTGGGGCTAAGGAAGTGGCAGTTGAGGTAGAAGACAAGGATAACTTCTCCTTCTGGATACTACTGAGGGGAGTTTAAACTTCCTAGCCATCTTCACCATCAACAGAACTTAAAGATTACCAGGTTTTCACGTGCCTACTTCCAAATACAATTAGTTCATCCTACATCCTCTTATCAAATACATCTTGAACTTTGTTATTAGCTGACAAAGCACTAGATGCTAGGAAGGCAGCAAGGAACCAGATGCAGCCTCTAATCCCAGACGGCTTACAGCCCAGTGGGAGCTAGCCTAGAATAGAAATGACTGGGCAGTAGAACCATGCCAGCTTATTTAACATCAATGCCCATTACAGTGCCTAGCAGACAGTAGGAGCTAGATGAGCATGTGTTTACTTAATGAGAAGTAAAATGGAAATTACAGTAGGATTCTCTTAGTGTCTTGATAAGGCAGAGTACAAGGTACCAGGAAAACACATTGGAGAAAAAACCTAAATCAGCTGTTAGAGAGAGGCCAAGGAAGAGCTCCTGAAAGAGATGTCACATTCACTAAAAATCTAGGGGGTTAAATAAGAAAAATTTAAGTGCATGTGGTTTGGGGGAGTGATTTCATATTAGGAGAAAAATTACAAAGGATAGACATCAGGAGCTAGAGGCCAGGGAGAGTGCTACATCTGTGTCACTGCTAGTGGTTTGGTGTTGCTAGAAACTTGATTGGAAGTATATGTGTGAGTGCATGTGAGCATGGTGTGAGAGCATAATTGTATTATATATGATGGTGTGGGTGAGTGTGTGGGTGGGTGTGCGTGTATGTACATATGGGTGTTCCAGTATGTGTAAGTGTGCATGTATATATTTGCATGCATGTGTGCACATGAGTATGCATGGGTATGTGTGTGTCTATTGTAGAGGCAGTGATGAGACTTAGGAGGTAAATACAGTCTAATATGATACCCTAAGGAAGCTGAACTTTATCCTGAGGGTACAGCAGAGCCATCTGATGGTTGTAGGCAGGAAAGTGACTTGAGCTGCTTTGTATTTGAAAATGCTTCTCTTGATTGCAACCAAACAGCTGAAGAATAAATTGATCTGTCAGGTTAGAGATGGGCAGAATTATTGTGGCCAAAACTTAGCTTTACTTTGGTTATTGGGATGAATACAACAAGACCAAAAGAAACTGAAGAGGTCAACCAGAGAGGATTTGGTGATTGATTGCTGGCATTACATGTCATGTGGAGAGTAAGGGGCAGTGATGTAAGACAGTAACTCCCAGAGTTCTTGACTCTTTGCTGAGATAGAGAAAAGAGGACAAGCAATGGATGTGAGATGGATGAAGGGTTCAGTTGAGGAAGGTTGGGGTCCTTCACTCCTTACCGCTCCTGAGATAAAAGATAGTGACAACACAGCACAGTGGAAAAGAACTCTTGGGACAAATGTCCAGGTTCACATCTTGGCTCTGCCTGCACAAGCTATGTGACCTTGGACAGTACCCTATTTCTCTCTATGCTCTGGTTTCTCCATCTTCTTCCTTGAGTTGTCCTGGGGAGCATGTGAGTTAATATCTGTAAAAAGACCACAGTAGTGCTTGGCACAGGGCAAGTGCTACGGAAGCACTTGTTAAAGGAAAATTTATGCAATCATTTTTTTTAGAGTGATTGAGCTTGCATTTGAATGCTTTACATTTCTGTTACTTTATGTACCATCATTTTCCTGTATCCCACTTTAGATGACCAGTTCTTTAATAAAAGATGTCTTGGATCTCTCTGAATTTAAAATAATATTTGGTGCTTCTGTGCCATTTGACACATTTTCTCTTTGCCCTAATTTTGCTACTTCCCAGTACTCTTCCTGTTTTTCTGGTTACCAGATCTCCTTCCCTAGCCTCAAGAAATCCTTTGGTTTATGCAGGCAGCACTAGTCACTCCCAGTGGCCAGGCTGTAATAATCTGTTTACAGGTCAGTTTCCCTAAACTATGAGCACCTTCCAGGCACAACTCCTGCCTTAGTAGTTCTTGATTCCCCAACATGTAGTTAAAGGCTTGATATTTTACTTAACAGAAGCTCAATAAATGTTGAATGAATGAACAAATAGAACTAAACTACTTTTATAACCTGCCCAGAATTTAGAGCAATTATTTGTAGGAAAGTTAGCAAATGCTGAGTCACCACTTCAATGATGACTCACTGATTAACTTATAGGCTCTGTGACTTTCCCTCTGATCAGGTAACCAGATTTCTAATGCAGAAATGAGCCATACTTGCTCGTCTTGATAGCCCGACCAGTTGCCATGGCAATACTTCAAATGTTCTGAGACTCTGGGTTCCAGTTTCCACATTTTATATTTGGGCAGAACCACTTTTCTTCACCACTCAATTCTGACTCATAAAGAGAACTAGGATGTTTTTGTTTGCCCACTGAGTTTTCTTTACTGGATGTTCTCTTTTAAAAATCCAAAGAGGAAGATTGTTTTAAGACTGGTAGTAAACATGGGAAAGAAATGATGCTGTTATTTTTTGGATACAAACTTAGCATACAAATATGCTTTCTGGAAGGTGCTAGGACTAGGGAGTGTATGATGCGAGCTGAAACAGATCTGATGAGCCCCCAGAGTAACCTTATTTCATGTGCTCAAGATCAGAAGTGTGGAATCTGTATCCTTGTGCATGACATCAGGAACTGAAGCTAATGGATATGCAGGGTATACAGGCTCAGGAGCCAAACTAAGGTGTTGCTTTTCTCTTAGTAAACACCAAATAAAGTGTTTATTTGGCTTCCTCAAGGCATGGATTAGAACAGGAAAGAGAAGGAGTCAGAGCTCCTGGCACACACATTCTGAGTGAATCAGATGGTCAGCCCAAAGGAACAAGAAAGAAGTACACAAAGGAGGAGGCAGGAGATGAGAAAGGACAAATTGTTGCTGGTGACAAGAGAATCATTGGATGTATTTGGGCTGCCAAAAATGATTCCTACTTTCCAGCCCTGCCTCTGTTACTCCTGAATATTTCCAACCTGACAATCTTTGCTCCACCCCAGAACTAAACTGGGAGTCTCTGTGGGTTTCCATCTCATTCCTGTGGACTGAGAAAGAACATACAGCTCCCAGAGGATGGAGGGTGAGCAGCTAATGGTGCCACCTGGGTCAGTCAAAGCCTCCTCCACTGCATTGTCTCCCTGAGATGCAAAGGACTGAGAAGAGATATCTTTTACAGTCAATGAGAATTGGGGAATGAGGAGACAAAAGGCAGTAACAGGTGCCAGGCACTGAAGCTGGAGTGTGATGAATAGGATAATCACAGGTCACGCTTAGAGAAAACCCCTCTATGCCACTGCCTGGAAGTGATTCTCCTTCCCCAACCTGCACCCAGACAACTGGGTGACCCCAATGACCCAGATCTAACCCTGTGAGTCAGACACCAAGCCCTGAACAGTCTGCCAAAGAACCCAGCTGGGGCCAGACACAGAGCTGGAATCTGGGAGAAAGTTCATGGCTATGTGAGCTATGTGAGCTATATCTTCCCTTCTCCCCTTGGTTTCTCCTCCCTTTTTCTTTCTGAAGGTTCTGCTGCATTAGAATTAGAATCAGATGCACTGTGACTTCTAAGTGCCTGAGTGTTTCCTGCATGCCTATCATTGAAGGTTCAGCCAGGTTGCAGGTAACAGGAAGTAATACGCTTTAGGCCAAAGATGAAGGTTCAGGGAAGAAAAGGCCCATCTTAGGTACCTTCAAGGAGCTTGGTGAGAGCACCCACTTCAACTAGGAAGGACTCCCTGTGATTGCAGAGGCCTCAGCTTCATAGCCCCAGGTGTCTCTCCTCATTGTGCAACAATGGTACATGTCTCCAAGACCACCAAGGTTCCCTCAGATGCTGGCAGTGGCCCAACCATACTCACCAGTGATGTCACAGAAGCCCATTTTATTTTATTATTTTATTAAGATAGGTTCTCATTCTGTTCCCCAGGCTAGAGTGCAGTGGCACAGTCACAGCTCACTGCAGGCTCAACCTTACCTGGCTCAGGTGATCCTCCCACCTCAGGCTCCTGAGTAGGTAGGACCACAGGTACATGCCACTACATCCAGCTAATTTTTGTATGTTTTGTAGAGATGGGATTTCATCACATTTCCCAGGCTGGTCTTAAACTCCCGGGTTCAAGTAATCCGCCTGCCTCAGCCTTCCAAAGTGCTAGATTTACAGACGTGAGCCACCATGCCCAGCCTTCATTTCATTTTAGAGGGTCAGAGGTATAAAACCAAACCTTCATGCATTGACAGGGATTACTAAATTGTGCAGCCACTTTGGAAAACCGTCTGGTAGGGTCTCAAAATGTTAAATATATAGTCACCATGTGACCCAGAAATTCCGCTCCTGGGTATCTAACCAAAAGAAATAGAATTATATCCACTTGTGCACAATGTTTGCAATAGCAAAAAAGTAGAAACAACCAAAATATCCATCAATTTAAGACTGGATATACAAAATGTGGTATATGCATGGAATATTACTTAACAAGGAAAAGGAATGAAGTGCCAATACATACTGCAACATGGACGAGCCTCAAGTGAAAGAAGCCAGATGCAAAAGATCATATATTGCATAATCCCATTTTTTTGAAACGCACAGAATAGGCAAATCTATAGAGATAGAAAGTAGGCTGCCGATGACTAGGGCTATGATGGATTTGGAAAGGAGGGGAGGGAAGTGGGTAGGGCTGATGGGTACAGCATTTCTTTTAGGTGCCATTAAAATATTCTAAAATTAGATTGAGATAACTGCATAACTCTGTAAGAATACTAAATACATTATTTGTACACTTTAAACATATGAACTTTAAAATAAGTTATATCTCAATATGCTATTTTTAAAAAATGGGAAAAAATAAAACTCTACCTGGAGTGCTCATATCAAGAAACTAGCATGATTTGTTTCCTGCAAGAAATATCTAGGAAGTTTTGTTTAGATTTAAACAAAAGGTATATCCCTACCACTGATAGTGTCACAGTCTCTCCGTCAAAGTTATTTTGCATAGCGTGAAACTAGAAAGCAAAGCAAAAAAGAACAGTGGAAAAAGCAGCTGCCAGACTGCTGCTCAAGAGCAAAATCTAGCCTGCCACCTGGCTTTGTAAATAAAGATTTATTGGAACACAGGCATAGCAATGTGTTTACATATCATCTACAACTGCTTACACATTATAACGGTGTTGATTTTTTTTTCAACAGAGACTGCATGGCCTGAGACATTTAAACTATTTATTATCTGTCCTTTTACAGAAGCACGCTGCTGTCTTCTGCCCTGGACTCAAGAGTCTAGACTCAATAGTCCAGAGCCTTACAACTTGAATCACAGCACATACTAGCAACAGCACCAGCACCTGAAGCCTGTTAGAAATGCAGAATCTCAGTCTGCCCCAGAATCTGCATTTGAACCCAAATCTGCATTTGTGTAAGGTAACTGTGTTAGTACAAGAAGTAGATGCCAAGACAGGATTAAATATGTAGGATTTTATTAGGGGAGACAATTCTGAGGAAATATAGAGGGATCCTAAAAAGGTTGGGAGAGCCATCAGTCAATGCCGCAAATCTGACCCTGAAGGAGGAAAGGAAGGAAGGAAGGTGGGATGAAGTGTTGTCTACAGTGCAGTCTAAGGAATTTCCTGCAAGGCCTTTTTGAGTCCTCCAGCCAAAGTCAACGACTGCCTCTCAGGAACTGGTCTGCCTTTATCCGTGCCACCCCAGGAATGTGTGGCCACAGTGCAAATGCAGTGATGTGTTTCAGAGCACAGCGCCTGGGGTCCTTGCTCCATGAAACTCCCTGCAGTGTGTAAGACATACTTTCATTGCACCTATTGCCAAGTGTATTGCCATGGCAGATGTCTTAAGAATAGTCTCAGCTAATCTCTATTCACATTTAAGTTTGAGAAGTAATGTTCTAAAGCTGAGTTAGCAAACTTTTTCTACAAAGGGCCAGACAGTAAATATTTTGGACTTTGTGGGCCAGAAGGTCTCTTTTGCAACTACTTACCTTCACCAGTTAGCAGGGAAGCCACCACAGAGAACACATAACCAAATGGATGTGGCTGTGTGCCAATAAAACTTTATTTACAAAAACAAGCTTCAGCCTTAGACCTGATGTGACCCATAGGCCATAATATGCCAACACCTGCTCTAGAGCCATGGGGATTAAACTTCCTTAAAGTAATGAGACCCCTCCTTCATATGAAACAGGTGAGGGAAGGGATGCTCCTATTGAAGGTGAAATGGGAGCACTGCACTCAGTGGTTCCCCTCAGAAGCCCCTAAGACACCTCCGTAGGCAGCAAAAACAGAACCTGAAAGCCACTACCCTGGATCCCACAAAGAGACTCCAGTTTCAGAAAGTTCCTCTCACCCTTTTATTCATCCTTAATGGGCAGTTAGCAGTCTAAATTTCTATTTTGTCTATTCTACAAACATAACTGAGGGTGTTTAATACTGTGCAAGATATTTTGGAATGACAAAAGTGAATCAGACATGCATTTGGCTCTGGAGGAATTTCCAGTAGATAGAAATGAGACATGCACATAACGAATAAGGCAGTAAGCAATATGCACCCTAGGAAGTCACACGTGAAGGGCCCTGGAGGCAGAGACATAGAGGAAATTACTTCCCATAGGGACAAGGGGCATGGCCACAGGCTGTGAGAAGAAGGGTCATACAGTCTGTTTTACTTCTTAACCCAGATACCTTACAGTCCCTCCACATTCCTCTCTTCTAGGGGGCCATACAGCCACATGGAAAACCTTCTATACAAAGATGCTAATTTACAACCATCAAGGGATATGCCCTGTTCACACAAGACAACTCATGCAACTCATACTAGTCACCGTGGGTGAACCCACCCCTAGAAACCAACAGCAAGCCCTCACGTCCACGAATCATCCATGCCTAGAGCAGGTGGCGATGACTTCGCTGCATATCTGGATCCTAACCAGGGAGCAGAGTCCTAACATGGAGGGAACAGCACAATTCCACAGGGTCCTTGGAGGACAAACACTCTGACTTCAAACTTTGCTTTGATATAGGAAGAAGCAACTGAGCAGAGGGTGGTGCAAACTATGTCTTCAGGGAGATTCTGGGAAAAGTATAGATTTGCCTCTTCACCTGTCATTGAGTCCTATTAGATAAAGGGAGAGATCCCACACATGGCCTGCCTTTTACATTCTCTTCATGTCTACGTGAATCTGGCTTCTATGAAGTTCCATATTCTACATGGATGACACCCTCCACCCTGAGTACAAAACTCCCTTATTGGGAGAAGGGGTGTTTCATCATTCTGTGAAATCTCATTTCTTAGATGTCACTAAGAAATAAATAATAAAAAAAATTTTTTTAATTTTATTAATATAGGCCTTAAACAATGGGTTTCATACATAATGTCAGCAGACCCTGGTTGTCAGGAAATCCAGAAGGCTCCTGATATGGTTTGGCTGTGTTCCCACCCAAATCTCATCTTGAGTTGTAGCTTCCAAAATTCCCACATGTTGCGGGAGGGACCTGGTAGGAGGTAATAGAATCATGGGAGTGGGTTTCTCCTGTGCTGTTCTTATGACAGTGAATAAGTCTCATGAGATCTGATGGTTTTATAAATGAGAGTTCCCCTGCACAAGCTTTCTTGCTTGCCACCATGTAAGACATGACTTTGCTCCTCATTCACCTGCAGCCATGATTGTGAGGCCTCCCTAGTCATGTGGAACTGTGAGTCCATTAAAGCTCTTTCCTTTCTAACTCAGTCTCAGGTATGTCTTAATCAGAAGCATGAGAACAGACTAATATAGCTCTCAACGTTGTGTGAACATGTTCATTTTTCTAGGAAGTAGTCCTAGCTTTCATCAGATTTTCAAAAGGTCTTATGGCGTCCAAAAAACTTTAGCACCACTGTCCAATTTATTCAAAATAGTAGTGCTCAGGCTGAAAAGAATGGATTTTTTTTTTAATAAAATGAATGAGCCCTTTGGGGCCTCTGATTCTACCCATGTTCATGATTATCTTGAGACCACATTGTGAAAAAATCTGTTTACCATCATTCTCATTTTACAGTTTAGCAAACTGAATTCCTAAGAAATTAAAGTGAATATTCCACCTAAGGAAAAATGATAGGTTAGTAGGTTAGAACCAAAGACAAGCAGGTTAAGCTGCTGCTCCCAATAAATGACTGCCTCCCCTGTTAGTGCCTGCCAGGCCGTGAGTAAATACAAAGGCCAAGCCCTGTTGTGGGCACTTTACATACATGACTTATTCAAGCATCATAAGGACTCTGCAAGACATTGTCTTATTTTTTATTTTTGGAGCTTTTTAAAATTTTTATTTAAATGGAATGATATTTTGTATACATATTTTTTTTTCCTTTTTCCATTTGAGGAAATCAAGGCATAGAAAAGCTCAAGGGACTGCCAAAGACCACAGCCCTGATAAGCGTCAGAGATGAAATCTGATGCCAGGTCTGCCTGCCTCCCGAGTTCTGCACTGGGATATACTCTAACGCTCGATCTTCAGAGGAGAAAATGTCAGAGACAGTTTCTTAGACATCTTTGTGCTCTCCCCAGGGCCTTGCCATGCTTTGCATGGAAGGCACTCAATAAATATTTGTTGGATGAAGAAACCTGGTCTTAGACTCCAATTCTGCCATGGACTTAGTGACTCAGTCTCCTGCAACTTGGAGCTGCAGGTGGTTACTCAGCTGGGCAACTTCAGGGAACATTTGAAATCAATTATGGGTGAGGAAGAACCTATTAAAATCTTCTCTTTTGTGTATGTTGGGGTTGAAAGAGAGGAAAGGAAGTTGAGAAGGAGGGAAAGAAACAGGATGGTTTCAGGGTTGGGTGCGGGAGCTTAAAATTACACACCCAGATGGGACAGAATTTGGCTTACGTCCAGTACAAAGTTCCAGTGGCCCAACCAAATGGGCTCCTGACCTCAGTCTACTCCTAGGCGGCCACATGGCCCTGAGCTGCCAGGCCCCTGACTAGCTCCTCTTATGGAGGACTCTAGAGCGGGGCAGTTGGACACAGTCCTCTCCTGTGCCTTGGCTGCTCTGTCTCAGCTATGAGAAATAGGCGACTTCACTGCAGGGACCCAGGTACCATATCTTCCCCTTTCAAGGGCCCGAGAGACTTTCAGCACCGAAAGCCTGTGAGCTCCGTGTTGTCCTCAACTCCAAACAAATGTATTCTGGCAATTCATTCTGGAATTCAACTTTCTATTTTGGAAGAATGTGGGAGTTTGGAGTAAGGGGGCAGGGGGAGAGGGGTAACTTTAGTTGATTTTCTTTTCTTTGCTAGTTGCTAAAGTGCAACTTAGTCACAACCCCAAAAATGCCACTTTTGCCCTTTCACATAAGCCCCACAAAAAAACACTTGCATAAAGCTGACCCCAAGGGATGTCTATGAACAACATTCTGGGAGAGGACAATTAAATGCATGCAGTCCAGAGCCAGGGCAGGACAGTCCTCCAAGAAACCAGAGACATTCCCCGCTACGTGTCTGCCTACTCTCCTGTGAATGAGACAACACTGCCACCTAGTGTTCTGTGTAGAAAGTATCCTCTAAGACCCCTGCATCTGGGTCTGGGGAAGGGGATGTTCCTCTGTAAATCGCTGTGGCTGCATTGCTTGAAGTCTCCGTTGAAGAGAAAATGCCCTCAAGTAGGTAGATTAAGGATTGGGAAACTGGGTTTAAGTTGAGTAGGTAGAAGCTAAGCTTTGAGAGCTGTTGAAAAAGTGTAGGGGCCAAGTCTCGCAGCACCTTAGATCATTCCTAGTGGAGCAGCAGAACTGCTGAATTGTATGTGGATCCCAGGGACATGATTCTATTGTTATTCTGCATAGGTGAAGGCCAACCATCCTGGGAATAGACAATGACTGGCTCAGGGGCCAGTACCGTACGGTAAGAGAAAGAAGATAGGCTGGTCTGTCCATAGGCATGAGTAGATTAGGGCAAATGCCTTTGGAAACATTATGGTTCTCAGGCATGGAGACTGTAGGTGAAGTGTAAGCAGCTAAGCGCAGTGAGTGCACAAGGATGCCCAAGCCCTCAAGAGCCCTGTTGCTAGAATCCTGAAGAATGAAACCATGCCCCCAACCCCTATCTTTCCCAGACCTTTACCCTAAATCTTTACTGAATATTTTCTGATGTACAGAAATCTACAGAAAAAGATAGAGTGGTAGGTGGAAAAAACATAGCCCTGGGCATTCCCTACCCTCAACCTTTCTGGTGTAGACCTAAGTGGGGACATACCAGTACACCACAAGGGCCACTTTGATTTGAAGATAAGGAAAACTCAGAAGCCAGATGGTCTGCAAAAGATTTCCTGCCCAATTTTACATGCTTAAGGAGGTTAAAAGAGTTCAGATGGGCACTCTGGAGAAGAATCTGTGTGCTGTGGCAGCATTGGCAGTGGTTGGTGGCAGGGGACAGATGGGCAAGGGAAAGAGATGTCCTGGGGTGGGGATGTGGGAGGTGCCACAGGAAATGCTGTAACTGGAATCAAATTATGACGCTGCTTTCCTCTACACAGAGCATCAGACAGGACACAAGAGGGACAGGACAGGGGTAAAGTTTCCCCAGGCTTGGGCTCTAGTAACGCAAAGAGGTAGCCCCTTAGAGCCTCCCACATCGATTCCTGTTGGATCCTTCTCTCATATTTTTCAGCCAGGGAATTAATCCCAGGTCCTTACATTGCTACTGCAAGAGGAGGGGTAAGCGGAGTCCTGGGTCTTAGTCTAGACTGCAAGCACACAGTTTCCCTAACAGATGGGTACTAGGAAGCAAGATTAAGCAGCAAGATGTCATCTGGGAGAAACTGTGGAGCTGCCAACTCTTATCAGATAATCATCTCATTATTTCTTCCATTTGGCCCCAGAATAAGGATTTCCTTCTACTCTTTCTCTTCTCCCACCTAACTTAGAGCCCAACCCTTTTTTCTCCCCTTTCCCCACCCCCTCTCCCACCCAAAAATAAAATACAGCAAAGCCACAAGACTTGAGAATGCTCAGTGTCTGGGAATCTCAGCTTCCTAAAGACAAATCACAGCCAAAGAGGGGGAGACAGAGTGTCCGGAAGGGATGTTCCAGCAACACCCCCTTGAAAGAGACTCCCTCCTTGCCGACTTATTTCCCTAGTCTGAAACTTACTTGCAGGCATCCAGTAACCTGATATTTTTTTCTTAATTTGGAAAATTGTCATGTGATTCAGTTGTTCTGGAGTTCTATCCCCAGCCTGCCTTGTATGCTTTTTATTGCCTCAGTTTTCTCGTCAATATAATGGGACTGGAAAACATGAAAGAGTATTGTGGATAATCCAAATTAAGCAGATTATATGGCTTTCCTATGCACCTTGCTTTGTGTTAGGTTCTGTCATGGGGAATTCAAAAGAATAAGGTACTAAATGATGAAATATCACATCTAATCCATGAACTCTTGCTTCATCCCAACCTCCCCAGGAAGGCAACAGGAAACAGTTACTCTTAACCTCATTTTTCTATCTTTCTGGGTGACTTTCCATGAAAACCAAGATCTGTGTATAGGAGAAAACAAATGTGGGTCATGTTCTCAGACAAGTGCTCCTGATCAACACTGTGGAGTTATACAAGGTTTCATTTTTTAGGTCCTTCTTACAACAACAGTCAGGACTAGGAGTCGGGATCTTGGCTTGTAAATGCTCACTTTTTCCAGGGGACCCTACTGTTTCTGGGCTGGACACATGATTGCTGGGACAAAGTGAAGGGAACTCTAGGACCTGGACCAGATGGTACCTTTCTGCCAAGATCCAGGGCACTCAGAGAAAAGGAAACCAGACAGGACTTGATGGCTGTGTACCTGGCAGCCTTGTTTCCTTATTGCCTGGACCAGCCCCAGCATAACCCATTGCTCAGGTCCTTGGATTCTCATCTGCCTTCAAGGTTGCCTGAGTATCTCATCTTGGACAATCAGAAATGGAGTGTGACACCCTTTCTCCTTTACCAAAAAACCAAGGAGATCCATCCCTTTAAAGAGAGGTAAGGGAGCTAAAGTCTCCTGAGTGCAAGCACAATGTATAAAAGGACATGAGATCAATACAAGGTACAGAGGCTGATACGGCTAGAGTCAGTATATCCTTTCTGATGGTGTCTGGAATCCTGCTGCGCTGATGAATAAAGGCCCGTCCCCTCTCCCTGGCTAGCCCTTTCTGGCTTTCGTGTTGGGTCTCCTTCCCATCCTTGATCCCTAGGTCTAACCCATCAGAAATAAAGCCAGCCATACCCTCAGGATCTCAGAAAGACCAGGAGAGGGGTGTTACCTGCGATGATGGCTGGGTTGTTCTGTCCTCCCTCCGGTTTAACCCAGGTTTCCACTGTGAACGCCTCCCGGGGAACCTCAGCCAGCACTTCCGGACGCAGCAGCAGCCGCTCCCGCCTCCCAGAGAAGTATAAGATGGGCAGTCCTACTTGGGAGTTAAAGGTCTCTGCTTCCCGGTAGGAGTCCTCTCCACCATTTCGGGGTCTGTCCTCCGGCAGACTCTTTCTGACCCTGTGCTTAAGGGAATGCTTGGACCAAGGTTGGAAATGTGAAGGGATATCAAAGTCTCCCTGTGTATCTTCCTCCTGCCTCTTCCACACTTGACGACGCTGCCTGGACTTGGCCCAGCCCCTCCTTTGGGTCTCTGGTTTGGGTTCCTTCAGGGTTGTGAAAACGGTGGTGGTAGTAGTGGCAGCCATGGCCGAACCTTTCTGAGTCCCAGCCCCACCTAGAGACTTCTTGGATCCTTGATTTTCAAGATAGCTGTCATCATCTCCCAGAAGCTCAGATTGCCCAATAGGACCATCCCCTACCCACGGGGCAGCTGGCTGTTCAGCTGCACTCCTCAGTCCTGCTGGATTTTCAGTCAGGTCTTGGGGAACAAGGCTCACAGCATTTCCTTCAGTGTCTGGTTTGCTGCGTCCTGTATGGTGGATTTCCTGCTCTCCCACAGGGTAGGGCCTTAGGTAGCTCCCAGCCCTGCTGGGGTAGACTCCAAAGAGGTGATGCTGTGGAGCAGCTCTGGGTCTTCGAACCTTGGCTCCCAGCCAACAACGTTCTCCTTCCAACAGCACCTGACTCAGGTGTTCCCTCTGAACCAAGGATTTCTTGTGTGTCCAGCCCAGCTCAGAGCTGGCAGAACAGAATGCCCACCCAACCAAAATAGCCAGGCTTATTCTCAGGATCTTTAAGCACATCATACCTCCCATAGCTCTTTCTACAGAACTGGAAGTCAAGTTCTGGGTACCACACCAGAGTGATGGACAGAAGAGAAAGGGGCAGCTAGCAATGGATTTGCAGTCACCAGGAAAACTGTTTTGTTCACAGACCAAACTTTTTCAAATAGCCTCAAGAATGCCTCTGCTGGCTACCTGTGCTGGCCACTCAGCCAGCGTGGCTTCTATGCCTTCCCGCCGCATGTGCTTCCTGCACGTTTCTCCCTTGATACCTCTCTTCCTGCTCTATTTTAGTCCTTGCAGAATGAACTTAATTTCTCTTGGTTCCTTTGAATTTCCTCCCAGAGAGCTCAGGTTTCTTCCCCCTCCGCTTCTTCTTCAACAACCCCTCCCCTCGGTGATAATAGAAGAGAGACCCACAGGCATGAGCCAAGTCTCTCAAATATACACTCACAAGCACATACCCCTCACTATCTGAAGTCAGTCAAAGTAAACTTATTCTCTAATTTTCATTTCTTTCTCTTCTTCCTTTCCTTGGAATTACCTTCTCTTTTTGTAGTCCTTAAGCCAATGTAAGTTCACCTTAAAACAAATTGCTAGAACTTTTACACAGAGACACACAATTTGAATCTTCTTATTTTTACAGGCAAAAATAATCTAGGGGCACAAAAATCCAAGCTGGTACTTAACTTTCATTCTCCAGATGTCCTCAGCGAGGTCCCCATCCAGCTTCCAGTCTGTCCGTGAAGGTTAGAGTGTTTCCTTCAGTTTGGTGCTTGGGGTTGTTGCTTGTTGGTTTTTAATCCCTCATCCAACTTGTTGGTAGGTTGAAAGTCTCCGTAAAGTTATTTGGGTTGTCAGTTTGCTGTTCTAATAACCTTATGAGCCTGGGAGCTCTTGACTTCACCTTCTGGGAGTCTTGTGGGCTCCTGAGAAGATCGGGAAAAGAGCAAAAAGAAGAGCATATACTTCAGGGGACCTGCTCTTTCCAGTCTCTCCTGCTCCCCTTGGCTCCCTTTCTCTGTGCCTGTAAATATCTTCTTGGTTTTTTTTTCTTTCATTTAAAGACAATGATGATGTCAAAGCTAGTAAGTTCAATGCATCACTCCACCTACTCCCTGTCCCCTCCTTCCTCCTGAAAACCTCCCCACCTCACCAAGGCACAGGGCACAGACGTTACTCTTGGTTTCCCCAGTAAACATCTCGGGCTTTCTCTTTCAGCAGCCGCAGCCTACACAATCAATAGCAAAGAATCAATACTGTTTTGGAGTACTCTTCTCTGTGTGTATTCTCCCTCTCTCTCCCTCTCTCTCTCTCTCTCTCTCTCTCACACACACACACACACACACACACACACACACACACACGCTTGCTATGAACACACCTACCTACTGCCTAATGAGCCCACACTAACCTTTTAGGGGTCCCTTGTATCTTTCTTTTGTTTTGTCACAAACTTGTATTTTTTCTTACTTTGATCAAGAATTTGGGATTTAAAAGAACAATGCCCTAAATTCACTTTAAATCAGACATGGGAGAAAGGAGAAATCAATTATCCTGCTGTGAGAAGTATTAAATGGAAATACCATGAATTTGTACTACACAGATCTTCTTTTTCTCTCAGAAGTTTCTCAAACTGAAGTTACTAAAAGTCACCATATGCTGAATGAGCAAATAAACAAATGACATCTTCAAAATAAGTAATTTACAAAAATGAACAGCTAGACCCAAGCAACGATGTTTCCAATTGATTTGAAGTGGATGGAAAGGATGGGGAAGAAAATGTCATGATTTTAACCTCTGCAATGTTTGCCTAGATGCCTAGAAAAATGCTTTCTCAAAGGGTCCCCACCTTCTAAGTGCATGTGCACATACACAAATACACACATGTATTTATGGACACACACAGCGTGGTTCTGAATTCTTAGCACAAGTGAGGATGTCTGACCACAGGTGGTACAAAACAGTGGAGAAACACATTGGGTCCTTCATTCAAGTAACAAGGAAAATCACTTACACTTTTAAAGTCACTGCTTGTGTTGCCCACATCTAAAACACGCAACCCACATACTCTGGAGTAAGATCACACTGTCTCTTCTGCCTTAAATCTCCTCATTATCTTCTAAACTCCTCTACCTCAGCTAAGAACTGACTTGTTCGCATTATAAATGCTGTATCTTAAACATCTCATCCCCAGCTTGTCCTGTTTTCTTATGTAGAATCCACTGGAGCCTCGATGCAAGTCCCCCAAGAAGATATCAATTCAGGCACGTGGACATTACTAAGCAGACATCCCTCAATCCTAGACTGCCCCTTTTTCCTTCCCTTCACTTTTGACTCAGTTCTCTCTCTCTCTTCTCCTTTCTAAAGCAGCTCAAGAATAAATTAACGGGTTTGGGAAGGGGGATATAGAGAAAGCCAGAAAAGCAAAGGAGGTACACACACACACACACACACATACACACACACACACACACACACACACACACACAGAGCAGAAAAGAAAGGAGGGAAGGAAGAGAGGAGATTTAATTCAAGTAAAGGGAAGATACTACTCAGGTAAGAAAAGAAGTAAACTTCCCCCTCTCACATGCCACCCCATAACCCTCAGAAAAAGGTTTCCTACCATTCATTTCAGGAAGGAGGGATAACACAGCCAGGAAGAAGAATTCCGCCTGCTTTTCTCCCCCTTTTAATGTGTAAGGGATCTTGCATCCCCTCTAGGTCTCTCCTGGCTCTCAGCTTCTAGTAATCCATTCATAAGGTTTCAAGAAGCTACACAAAACTCAAGCTTCCAGTTTAGTTTCTCTCTCTCTCCCTTCATTCCTTTGCTCACCACTCTCCTTCAGCTCTTGGCAGTCCCAAGTTAAAAAAAAAATGTTGAACCATTTCTGTGTTTTCCTCCTGTTGTAACTTTTGCTGTGACATCATAACCCTGCCCACCAACACCCCACCTCCCTCTCCTTTCCATCCCACCCCTCATCAGCCCCATACCGCAACACACACACCCCCACGGAGAAGAAGGGCTCCTGTCAGTTCCAATGTGTGAAAAACACAAAGCTACTAGAAGGTGCCCCCTCCCTCCCTCGGCTCCCCTCCTCTCTTCCCCCTCCCTGCCTTACCCACCGCTCAGACTCAGCTCTCTCAAGGCTTTTAACAATGATCCCATCTGTTTGACATGTGCAGAAAGGTGGGCTGGATTCAAATAATCTGTCAAGTGAATCAGATCAAAAACACAGCAACCCCCTCCTCAATTCCATCACACATACACACCCCCGAGCAAAAGTGTGAGAGAAGTCAGACTTGCACAGCACCCACCCTCGATGCCAGGGAGAAAGACACCAAACATGCCAAGGGAAACCCAAATTTACATAGACATAAATTCTGTTGCTATTTGTTTATGACAAACACCCACACCCCAAGTCCCCTACCCCTCTTCCCCAAACTCTGCCACTCCGCAAGTGCACAGACTTGAAAGCTGGTCGAATCTGTTTTGAAATCTCCAAGGAGAGGGTTTTTCCCCCTTTTTTTCACTCCAAAGCACTATCTGTGGCGATCAGACTGAGCAGGGTTGCCAGCAAATGCAGGAGGCCCCTTCTAGGGTACAGGCTTTCAAACCAGCGAAGCTAGAGGGAATGGATTTAAGGACACACAGCAGGAGCTGGCTGGATTCATTTTATTTTGGGGGTAGTTGGGGGAGGAATATCATTTCTGAAATGCCCAAGGAATGAAGGGAGAGGATATGGATTTCTTAAACAGTTTTTGCAAGAGGAGCGGTGTCTTGTTTTGCAGGTAAATCTATAAGGCAAGAAATTGAAGCTTACAGATAAACAAGGACCAGGACGGAGAGGGAAAGGGAGGGAAAGGGAAAAGAGGAAAGCGAGGAGAGGGAGGAGAGGGGATGAGGAGATGGGAAAGGGGAGAGAGAAAAGAAGGGGAGAAGGAAGGACAGACAGGGGTCGGGGGGAAGAAAAGAGAAGAAAGGAGGAGGCGTGGGGAAAGAGGGAAAGGGGAAGAGAGTGAGGCGAGGGGGAGGGGAGAGATGGAGGAGAAAAGGGGTGAAATAGAAGGGGGAGGGAAGGAGGACTAGGAAAAACAGAAGATTCTGGGAGGAGAAAGAACTGAAAAAGAGAAGTAGAGAAGAGAAGAGGGAAGAATGAAACAGAGAGGAAGGAAAAATAGAAAGAGATGGTGAGGCACAAAAATATGGAGACCAGGAAGGCAGTTAGATCCATGATGATTAAACATAAAGAAATCTCAGAGGCAGGTGAAGGAAGGAGACACTATAACAAGGGGTCGAGGTTAGGTTTTATGCACAGAAGACAAAGGACACACAGTAGGGGGACTGTCTCTTAGTGATTGGACACGTTTTTACAAAATCCGATTGCAAGGCTTTACCATTGTCTCTTTAAGGAAACTCCTCTTCCCTCCGCTTTCCCTCCCTGCATCTCTGCCTCCAACATCCACCTCCACCTTCCTTCTTTCACCTTTTATTTCCAGCACATCTTCCCCTGGAGAATTCATGAGTAAAATTCAGATACCCACTCCCCCAAATAAACCCATTCTTCTTGATCCCTTCCTTTATTACTATCCACAGAGGTTCCTGGGTCCTCTTATCTAAAGATTGGGCTGTTTTTGATCATCTGCGCTTCATTGCAACCCAAATTATATGTTGTTTCCTTTAAGCCCATGATGTCAGGAGTGTTTTGCCTGTATTTACTCCCACAGTGGGGCTGGTCAGTTTTCATTAGCTCTGTCATCATTATTATTAAGAGTCTTTGCACAAAGAGAGGAGCCAGTCCACGCTGGCATCCACCTGCAGCATACAGCATTAGCAGAGACAGAGAGAGATACCCCTTAATATGGTCACTGATCCTCTCTGGGTTTTTGGTTCCAAAATTTGATCCCTTGAAGGAAAAGCTCAGCTGGGAGCCAGCCAGGGAGCGTAGTAATAAAAGCCTCCTAGAACACAACCAAATGCGGAATCTATATATAGAAGCCAGATCTGTTTTAGCTACTTGCAGTCTAAAATGACACCCGGAAACAAACATTTCAGCAATATGTTTATTGGAATCTTATTCAGCTAGTGCTGGAAACAAAAAGGAGCTTCTCTGAAGGATTTCTCTCCGAGGCTCAGAGTTGCTGCTTTCTGCTCCCTGTGCTCTGGTGCTCAGAGATGGGAGTCGGGCTCTATCGTCTGGGGGTAACTTGAGATTCCTTCAGGGTAATCTACTACAGCCCCCTTTTTTTAAGGGTCAGTGAACAAGCACAGAGTCACACAATTAATGGTAGGGCCAGACATAGCATCAGGTCTCCTAAATCCCAGCCCAGCTTTTTTGCCTTCTCTGGCTATGCACTGTCTTCACCTGTCTGGCTGGTTTGCCAGCCATTTGTCAACTGGATGGGAAGGTAGTATCAAAGACTCGCCTCCCTGCTTGCACATCCTGGCGAAAAATGCCCAGGGAATATATGCTGGTCATGTGTGTTCTATAACTCAGAATCACATAACACTCAGAAAGGAAATGCAAATCTGGATTTCACTCTCCTCCATTTGCATTTTGAGCCAAGACAAGCCCTATCTTCTTGTGGAACTGTTTTGTGCTCCGTATGTCAGATAACCATATTTTTTCCAGAACACAATTGCCATTATAAATTATTAGCAGTGTTAATGTTAATGTTTTAAAAGCTACTTTCCAACCAAATAGATCAAAGAATTTCGTAGACAAGTTTCTCAACACCTCAGGGGAGCAGTATGGTGAAAACAATACGCCAGAGATCTATATTCCCTGGTGACAGTCCCTATTGGGTAAGTGTTTTCTGTAAGATTTTGAGCCTTGAAACTAGCTCGTGGAGCCCTTTGGCTGGGGAAGAGTTTAACAGTGATGCTGGATTCTGCCCTGCTCATCAGACAAAGGCTCTGCAGGGTTTATGTTTCAATTAGGATTGCCTTTGTACCTGGAATCTCTTCAAAAGGCAATTTCATAGCAAAAATAATGAGTAGACCTGTACACTTGCATTTCCTCTTACTTAATCCACATTGTGTGCATTCTAACAACAATGTGAATGCAAAGCAAGTGTTATGCCCATCTTACAGATGAGGACACTGAGGCTGAAAGAGGTTAAACAACTTATCCACAGACCTGCATTCTGCTAAGTGAAAGAAGTCAGACTTAAAAGGTTGCAAACGGTGCGATTCCATTTCTATGACATTCTGAAAAAGGCAAAGCCTTGAGGACAGAGAATGGACCAGTGGTTACTAAGAGCTGAAGGTTGGGGAAATCGCTGAATAGAAAAAGCACAAAGACATTTGGGGCTTACATGGCTACCCTCTATCTTGGTTGTGGTGATATATGACTGTATGCATTTGTCAAAACTCAAAAGAACTGTGTACTAAAAAGGGTTGCTATATGTAGGTTATGTCTCAGGAAATGTGGTTGGGATGGGCAGATAGAGCCAGGGGTAGGTCTAGGGTCTTTTAATTTTGAATACAGTTTTCTTCTATCTACATCCTGCAGGTGCCCAAAGACCAAAAAAGAGTATGACATTGCTTGGTGGTGGTTAGGCGTTGCTCTATGCAAGAACTCTCCACTGGCCATGTCACCTAGACTCTGAGGGGACCCTTTAGAGCCAGACCGGATGGAGCACCAAGCTGGCTTAAAGTTCCAGCTCCATCAACCCATATGGCCTCAATAAATCCAATACCCTATCACCAAATAAACAATAGTCAATGGTTATGCCCCTGTTCTGCCATTCAGCAGCTGTCTGACCATGGGCAAGTTAATGAACTTCTCTGAGCTACCTGTAAAATGAGGAGATTGGAATAGAAGACCTCTAAGTTCCCTTCCAGGTCACACTTGAGATTCTCTTATTTTTCAGCCCAACACTTTTCTAAGATCCTATCTTCTAATTTATAAAAGACAGCCAGTGCTCACTTCCTATAAATATACCAGAGTCTCAACTGTACATTAGCAGTGGGCACCTATGGCATTTATTTTGGTCCTTAAAGAAAGCCATATTCAAATATGACTACTAAAACACTGATATGCAAAAACAGGGGTCGTATCTAAAGAGTTTTAGAGCTATGCTATTATAGGGAGAAAGACTTCCTATACATCTGTAGCATTACCATGTATTTTACAAGTCAAATATAGAACACATGGTATTAGTATGAAAACACTTACATGAGAGCAGCTTTTTAAATTTGGTACTGTGCTAGGATTTTAAAATGTGATTTCCCTGAGATGGTAATAGTATTAGCAGTAATAAAAATTGGCATTTATTACTTACAATATGGAAGGTGCTGTTCTGGCCATTTCATATATACTAATTGATTCAATCCTCACAACAGTCCTGTAAGGTGGGTGCCTCTATCATCCCCATTTTCAAATGAAGAGTAAGAATAGCAGCTAGCATTTGTTGAGCGCATACCACATGCCCACTGTAGCATCAGTGTACATCTAATTTAATTAAACAACAAACCTCTGATATAGCTCCACTATGATCCCCATTTTTAGATGGAAACACCAAAGCACAGAGTCAAGCAACTGAACTCATTCGCCTGGAAAAGAACTGCCTGTTTCCAGGGCTCTCACTTGTAGTCAACATACTGCACTGCCTTTTCATGAAGGGTGTAAATACACGCCATGATTTGACTTCCCACATGACAAAACCAGACTTTTCCTGGTGCGGACAACTCAGTGATTCCTCTTGAGTAATGGAAAGATCTTTCCTGGGACTTTTCCTAAAGTCTCTCTTGAGTGAGGGTCCAATGCCTCCAAGAAATGTAGCCCAGCTAACAGCAGCAGTCAGGGCAAGTCCCACTTCTGCCAGTGCTAGGGTATCTTCCACAGATTCCCCAAGAGCTCTTGTTCTCACTACCCTTGCTCCCCAGATCCTACACGCCCCTGTGAAATTTTAAGAGACAAATAACCAACCCAATATAAATGGAAAACCAATCATTTTCACAACTCATTAACTCCATTTGGGAGGAATCATGCAAGATAAATAAATGTTATGTTATCTATTTAACTGATACTGACTTTTTATATTAATAACAGCTATGAGCTGATAGTCTATTTTATTCTAATCTAATTTAAAATATTAATAAGATATGACCATCTCTAATGTACCCTGCTCTTTCCTCTACATGTCAGTATCAATCAGCTTTCACTAGGTTATATTGTGCTAACCTATCCTAAAATCTCCAAGACAAGAGAAAAGGATTTGTCATACGTGTTATATGTAGCTGTGGGTCGGCATCCCACTTTTTTTTTAAATTCTGGAATGGAGGATAAAGGAACAGCTCCTATGGGACATACCATTGTTGTGGTAGAGTAGTGGTTCTTAACCAGAAATAATGTCGCCTTCCAGAGGATATTTATCAGTATCTCCAGACATTTTTGGTAGTCACAACTGAGAGCGGGATATTGCTCTCATTTAGTGGGTACAGGCTAGGGATGCTACTTAACATCCTCCAATGCATAGGACAGACCCCATCTCCACCAGCAACAAAGAATTATCTGGTCCAAAATGTTAATAGTGAGGTTGAGAGACCCTGTGTAGAGGTAAAATGAGCAATGACAAACCATGCAGTTGTTCTTAAAGGTTTTGCATGGGTTTAGTACAGGTCATTACTGCCTGTTTTCTATTGGCCAAAGTAAGTCATGACCGATCAAGGCAGATGTCACTGAGGCAGGGCAGGAAACTCCTCACACAAGGAAAGTCTGCAAGAAGTCACATAGTAATAGACATGGTTATATAATCTTCCTACAGGGACAGGTGCAAATTATTGGGAACAGTAGTGTAATCAACCACAACTTATTTAACTGAATTGAGGCAACGCATGAAATGATGCCCTAGGGTTTCGAGCTATCCCAGAATTGTTGGTAAGCAGGTGGCAGTGGGGTAAAATGTACTGAAGGCTTAGAAGACAGATCCATAAAAAGCTGTGTCTTTTCAGATGAGCAATGTAAACAGGCTGACATAAAGTTTCTACATCTGCAAAAGAGAGGTGCTAACACTTATTACACAGATTATCCTAAGGATTCATGAAGTATTACATGGGAACTGCATTGTACAGTGGGTGGCACAGATATATGTATGAGGATTGTGGTTATTAATTAACTTTTACTGGAAAACTTCTACATGTAAGCCAAAGGTTCAGAATACTTTGGCCCACTGTTTTAATTTTGATCTCATCATTTTGACCCAGTAGACAGTTTCAATGCCACCATTTTTGGTCCTGGGAAATAATTTTACCTCACATACAAAATAAACACTAAAATTTGAAATGTATCAATTCGGAGATAAAAAGCAATCACAAAATTAGCATTTTTCCAAAACTAATTATGTTTCAAGAGGAAAATTTATTAAGTCATGTTACTTCTTTGATAAATTCCTGTCGGTATGGTTAAGTATTTTCATTATTTTCTATTTGTATGTTTGTTTCACTAAAATCAATTTTCGTCCAAATCAATTCTTAGCTTTTGGTCACGTGAGACTTATCAATTACAGCTTCAACTATTGTGTGTTCTCTTTTGCAACAATTCTTGCTACTGAGTCCAATATTCCCAGCACAAATTTTTCATATGTAAATTTGACCACGTGCAATTTTATTCCTTATCAGATTAATTTTATTGACTATTTCAATTGTTAATATTCATTAGGAGTTGGGTAAAGTTTTTGACTAAATTGTTTTTTGGCTAACAGAAAAATGTGAGCAATTTTTCTCAAATATTCTAGAATTACTCTCTTATCCAGGACTGATTACCCTATCATATTCCCCACCTAAGTTATTTTCGATTACTCAACTATGCACTCCAGAGAAGAGAAAAGAAAATAACACCATCAATATGTCCCAGGTAGAGTGGGTGCAGTGGGGTGAGATAGGGATCTAAATTATAGCATCAAAATGGGTAGCAAAAATCACTCTGCTTCAGTAAGGGGCATAACAGGTTTTAGAGCAGTTTCTCCAACTGTCCAGGAAGCAGGCCTAGACAAAGGTGAGCAAATGTCATGTTTTTCATAAAATAAATAAACAAATAAAATTTGCATGTTACTCTAGAATACAACCTGTCCATACTTATTTCAACATTAATTAAACCTGAGATAAACTGATGTTCCAGGAACAAATGCCATATTAAGCCTGTGTTTCTGGCTTCCTCTTGCACACTGACACCTTCTTCAGTTTGGTAAGTGTGCCTCAAAAGAATCCAAAGAAATTACATTTCCATGAGGGAGACCTGTGTGTTGTGCATTAAGAACCAGGCATTGGGCTAAGCACCAACTGAGACTCAATAATATGATGCCAGAAGGCAAGCAGGAAGAAAACAATTGGGACTCAAAATGAACGAAAGAAACTCTAGTTTACTGCCCACCTTCTCATCCCAGCTAAAAGAAGGCTATGACATCGTTTAATAAGAAGTATACATGGTCATTCCTCATTTTCCATAAGGAATTGGTTCCAGGACCCCCCTGAGGAGACCAAAATTTTGAGGAGACTCAAGTCCCTTATATAAAGTGATGTAATATTGGCGTATGACCTACGCACATCCTCCTGGATACATTAAATCATCTCCAGATTACTTACAACACCTAAATCAATCTAAGTGCTATGTAAGTAGTTATTATACTATATTGATTATGGTATAATAACAAGAAAAAAAATCCTGCAGTTTTTTTTTTTTTTTGGTCTGAGGTTGGTTGAATCCATGGATGCAGGACCCAGTCATACAGAGAGAGGGCCGACTATTTTCAATCTTTGTCCCAGGTCCTGGTGAAGAGCACCTAAAACCCTGAGGATTTCCTAAGTGACAGGAGAGACAAAGGTAAAAGGAGCATTTCTTGTTATTCACAGCAAGCTCCCTCAATCATGCCTGAGCTTACATTAAGGAGGTGACTTTTGGAAAGCCCTGACACTGGGGACTGATTATAAGGAAAACCAGCCACATCATTAGAGGGTTGGAATTTTCAGCCCTACCTCTTCAATTTCCAAGGAGGGGAGAAGAGGTGGAGATTAAGTTTAACACCAATGGCTAATGATTTAATCAATCATGACCACGTAAAAACCCAAAAGGAAGAGATTCAATTAACTTCCAGGCTGTTGAATTTATGGACACGCTGGGCAGGTAGCTGGCTGGAGAGGACATGGGAGCTCCGTGCCCCTTCCCCATACCTTGCCATATGCATTTCTTTCATCTGGCTGTTCCTGAAATGTATACTTTTTCAATAAGCCAGGAATCTAGTAATAAACTGCTTTCCTAAATTCTGTGATCTTTTCTAAGCAAATGATTGAACTTGAGGAAGCAGGTTTGTGGCCAAGCGGAAGAGAAGTTGTGGGTAACCCCCTATTTGCAATTGATGTCTGAAAGTTGCGGGAGAGCAATCTTGTGGGACTGAGCCCTTAACCTGTGGGATCTGCACTTAAGCCCAGGTAGATAGTGTGGGAATGGAATTGAATTGTAGGACATCCAGTTGTTGTCCACAGAGAACTGGAGACTTGCCTGCTGTGAAAGAAAACCCCACTCAATTGGTGGCCAGAAGTACTGAATATGAATATAAAGAAAAATAGCTGGATTTTCCTACTCAAAAGTAGTTGAGGGATGACATTGAGTACCACTCAGTATTTTGAACCCGAGCTAACACCTGGAATTCTAGATCAGAGCTGACTCTAAGATAGCCATCAGTGTTTCAGAACCAAGTGTTAATATAACAATTAGCATGTGCATCCCTGTACTATGCACCAGCCATGCATCATGTCATCAGAGTTAGATACTATTAATATTGTTATTTTTATGTGTGCAGGGGTTGACACTTGGACTAGTTAAGACACTTGCCCAGGACTATTACAGACTGCAAGCAACTGGATTGAGGTAAATCAGCAGGACTCAAGTACATGGTGCTTCTATAAGCCTGATATCAAGACTGAGGTCTTCCCTAGGCTCCAACTATTCCCATGAAAGTGCAGCATCTAGAGATGAGAAAACTGGAGACACGTTAGGGAAATGCCCTCTGATCTCACACCAAATCCCAAACCTAAGTGGCTTAAATGATAGAGTCTATTTCTTGCTCACTAACACCCAGTACAAGAGTTACTGCTGATGAGTGGTGATTCAGTGGCTCAGACCCCTGCCATCTGGGCTCTACTCTTCCTTATAGCCTTGAAGTCCACTGCCTTCAGCTGGTAAGCAGGGAAAAAGAGATGGCCCACTTCTTAACTACTACAGTTTGAAAGTGGCACAGATCACACATCATTGGAAAGACATAGTTAATGTCTTCCCCTCAAAACTAATGGGCTGAAAATACAATCCCTTGCTGGTAACAGCGTCCTTACAACTCTACACCATGAAAGGGGCACAGAATCCCTGACAGACAATCAGCTATTTGTGCTACTGAGAACATGCTCAGTCCTTCCACCATCCCCAGGTATGGCATTGGAGATGGAGGAGAGGAAGGAGGGGATGTCCTGACCTAGTCAGTGAGGTTCTGAAAGTCTTGGGATAGTTCCTCAAAGACATCAAAATTGAAGAAGCTGAGCTAAAGCTCCACAGAAAGACATCAACCACAAACTCAGAAGGGAAGTCTGAGGCTCCAGAAAGTGGCCAAACAGAAGTGGCCAGGTGCAGAGATAAAGTTGGAATGTGGGGCTTAATATCAAGAAAGCAGAGAAAAGAGAACAAGGGGATTGAGGGAAAACTCCAGGTGTAGGTTCTGGAAGGATTTTCTTAAACAGAGCCTACTGCTCGTGTACAAAGCAATGAAGGGGAGAGTGGGCCGATTCCAGAGCTGGGAACAGCATGGACGGGACAGCAGCACTTTCCTTTGACACACAGATGGAAGTCTAGGCGGCCACACATGGACTCCCCAAAGCCTGGCTGCCTCTTTTCCGTAACTGCACTTCTGGAGAGTGCCACCCCCAAGACGGCGAGGACCCTGAAGAAGCCAACACTGATATTTAGAATACATTTTCCCTCTATCTGAAATAGAGTAACAGAGATGTTGTAGGTGGTTGTGGAATTCCTCCCACACTTTGATGCTGCAAGGAAAGGAGCCACAGTCAAGGAATTTGTAGCAATGACAAAGTTAAAACTGTCTTTTTGAAGGAATTAAAAGGACTCATACTGGAGAACTTTTGTAGAGCCTACAGGATTTTAAATATGTTGAAAAGGAGTTCCTGTAGCTGATCTGTTTTTAAAGAATTTTTTAACTGATGAAACACAGTTCATGTATAAATATAATTTCAAAATAGATATCTTTTTCCCTAGATGTCTTTGGGAAAAGGAGCAGACCTACTGAACAGGACATTTACCCTTCCTAAATCCCCTTCCAGTCCAACCTTTCCACAGATCGCAGCCATAGCTGGAGCAGATAATCAAACCAAGGCAGTCTGAGCCTGTAGTTGGTCAGATGTCCTCCTATCCGCTTAACAAAGATTCTGTCCAGTAGGAGTCAGGGGAAAGTTCAAGCTTGTCTTTCACAGACTCAACTGGCCAATGGGGTATCATTGAGAGGGCAGGCTTTGTAGGCTGGCAAACATTGTTCTAGTCTGGACTCTGCCCCCACTGCCTGTGTGGCATCAGACAACACAGGCAATGGGAGGATTGAGGCATGTCTATGCCATACATGAGAGCCTGTAACAAAGAACATTTCTCAGCAATGGATCCAGCATAGAGGAAGCACTTAATAAACATTAGCATTACTAAAGAAGTAGGCTACTTCAAATCTTCAAACCCTACATTTTTTTTATGTTAAACTTTCTGCCACTAACAAGGGTCCATTTTGATATCATTTCTCACTGCACTCAAATAATTAATCCTTTTCTATGTCCCAGTTGCCCCTACGTTTGTCTAAAACTGTCACTCAGTCTTGTCAGTTTCAGAAATCCCATTTTTATAGCAAACATTTGGTATTGAAAATCCAAACATAGTATGACCTACCTTACATAAGTTCAAAAAAAGTGAATGCTCTATCTATAAAAGGAAATAATTACAACGAAATAATATAAATTTTCATGTGTAAATACTTCTGACACAACTACATTAAAAGACAAACAGAGTAATCACATGCTTGAACCTACCTCCTGTGAACATGTTCAGACTTCAGGAAAATAAGAAAATATTCAACAAACGTGATAGGTATTTTTCTTTATGTCGGCATTTTTAAGTAAGTGCTAACGAAGTGTATCAGCATGTATTTGTAGAGTCAGCATGACTACAACTGCTCCAAGGCTGATTCTGGTGTGTGGTCTGAGTGACTCAGATACTGTGGGCAGCACTGCATCAATGGTGTGACTTCCCAAAATGGAGAACAACTCTTAGTGAAATTGGTGAACAAATCAAAAAGCAAGATTCCTTCAATAACATAGTAGCTGCCTTCTTGGGAATGCATATTTAAAGAGTACAAAAAATGAAAGTGTTTACATTAAAGTGTTTATATCAAAAATAGAATTAGCTTCTAGATGTGCATCATTATAATTGGATTTTTTTTTTATCTACAAGGATGTTTGGAAGGACATTGAAGAGCCAAGCCGGAAGCAGGAAAATTCATTCAGTGGCACTACTGGTGCCCTAGAGGGATATTTATGATCCCTGGTGCTTGTCCAAGAATGCCAGGGATAATTTCCAATCATTTTGACCCTACCAAAGATGCCAGTGGTAATTTCCAAGGATTGTGACAACAAAACTACCCTTACTACTTTCCAGAATGTCCCTATGGGGTAGTACTTCCCCCACTGAGAATCACACATCTAAACTACGGCCAAAATATAGTGCAGATTATTCTGGGTGAAGCCTGATAATAAACGTATTTGCTGTTGATGCACTGTCAAAATCTACAAGTGGAGAAATCATGTGGAGGCCTGTAACTGCACTTCTGTATGGTTTGTGGAGATAAAGCTGAAGCACATGCTCCTCAATGGTGGTTGGAACTGTGTGTCCCCTACATATACACAGATGTGTAGAACACATTCTATCAAATGATCACCTTTCTAAATATCATCCAGGAAACTTATCCTTGCTCAAGTAGCCATTTACTCAGTTCCACTGAGCTCCCACTACTGAAAAAATAAATATGTAGAGAACAGTGTTCAGGATTAGAGATCTTGAAACTCAAATCATTGATGCTGGTTCTTAGCCCCCAGTGCCACAAAATGTGCCTCAAATTATCACTACAAAGTGTTAGTTACAGAGGCCAGGATCAACACAGTATTTGAGAAGTTATTGAGGTAGGCCAGTAAGGACCCAGAAGCCATGGTGGGAGGCTCTAGTTGTCACTGGTGGGAGATAATTTCCATAAAATGCTGCCATGTACTCTGCTGGGGGGTGTTGGAGCTCTCACTTTATTTGGCTGAATTGAGAAGGATAGGTTACATGGTCACGTGGCTTAGTTTAGTGTATGTGCTGAGACAACTCAACATTTTGGCCTCATCTTGCCCTTTGAACTAGATCTTCAGTGAAAAGAAAGTTAAGTCATTATAGCCTTACCTAATCTTCCAGGAAGCGTAAGTTGAACCCTTCTAGATAGCAGCCACCACAGCAGATTCTGGGGATACGCCAATAATGACGTACAAGCACTGCTCTGGATTGCCTCACAGATGTGTTAGGGAGAAAGACACAGAGTAAATAAATTGTAAGACATTGCTATCAATACTATCTGAGAATTTTGAATGAAGCACTACTAGGCACTAAGGATAAAGCAACCAACTCTGCATGCAGTGATCAAGAGCATTTCAAAGACAGAGTGATTTTTGAACAGGGTCTTAAAGACTAGGAGTTTTCAAGTGAAGGACATTTCTAGAGAGGGAATAGCTTACATAGGTAGCCCTAGTAGCACTTTATTCAAGCCTCTAAAACAGCATTTATTGCAATGTCTTGCAGTGTACCTACAGTTATGTCTTTCTATCCAATGACCCTGCACAGCAACTGAGGATGGTGCTGTGTCTTATTATTTGCATATTCCCAGAGATCTGAGAAAAACAAGGCTCTGTAAGAAACCATGAGAAATTTTGACCATTGAGGAGAAGAAATTCCTTGAGAGAAGCAAAGGGCCCCTCCCTTTCCTCTTCTTGTTAATAAAGAGCCTGGAGTCCTTCCCACCAGACTAAGATCAGAAAGGGCATACACAGGTTGGAACAGCACCCACAGCTTTCCAAGAAGCAATGAAAACAAGAGTGGGGAGGGATAATGCGTGGAGAAATGCAGGATATAGTATGCACCTATGCAACAACCCTGCATGATCTGCATATGAACCTCAGAACCTAAAGTAAAATTAAAAAAAACAACAACAAATACTATTTGAATAGCAAATGGCTATCTGATCCTCTTTTCTCCTTTCAGCACCAGGCTCAGCCAAGGCTAGACCTGAATGCAATGCATGGCCACAGCAAAATGTTCTGTGACTTTTCACCCAACATGAGTTCTCCTGAGAATGGAGCAGGACCAAGGTGGAGTCCCTGTGGGATAAAGGGCAGAAGATCAGGCATCCAAAGGCATCTTTGTTGGCCCAGCAGGAAGAGTGCTTTATTGGGGTAGCAGCATCCACTTCCTAGTGCACAAATCTCCTACTCATATGCCCAAAGCATACCATAGCATGTAAGGAAAAAAAATCACATGACACTCAGCTGGAGTCATAACCAACACCATGAACATTACCTTCTCTTTCTAGAGGTTTTCCCTTCACCCCAGACTGTGAGCCACTTAATGGGGTAGACTTTTCCTTATTTAGTTATATGTCTGTGGGGCCTAGAACAGAGCCTGGACAACAAACTAGAAGCCACAGTAAATGTTTATAGAATTGAACAGGAATAGAGGCCATGTTTAAGGGATCTACTCTGCTGAGGGTGGCATCTGTAGCTCCTGCTGGATCAGGCCACCATCATGTGAGCCTGTGTTTCACTTCATGTGCCTTCAACCTGCCCCTGGCATCCTCCTCTCTAGCTGCACCCCATACAATTTATTCAGCCCCAGCTCACACCCTGCATCCCATACAAATCCTGGCAGCCAGATGAGGAAATTGGAGCAATTTCTGAGTCCTTTAAGCTCTGCTGTCAGAATGATTCTTGTCTGCTTGGCTGAACCAGCACCTGGACACTTGGACTGGATGAAAGGGTTTGGTGAAGAGCTTATCCAGAAGGGAAATAAACAGTTTTACTTAGCAACTATTAAACTTGAATCTTCATTTCACTCATCAGCATGTGAGCCTTAGAATCAGCCAGGGCAGAAACTGGACCCCTTCCTGACAACTTACACTAAAATTAACTCCAGATGGATTAAAGACTTAAACATAAGACCTAACACCATAAAAACCCTAGAAGAAAACCTACACAAAACCATTCTGGACATAGGTGTAGGCAGGGACTTCATGACCAAAACACAAAAAGCATTGGCAACAAAAGCCAAAATAGACAAATGGGACCTAATCAAACTCCACAGCTTCTGCACAGCAAAAGAAAGAGTCATTAGAGTGAATTGGCAACCAACAGAATGGGAAAAAATTTTTGCAGTCTACCCATCTGACAAAGGGCTAATATCCAGAATCTACAAAGAACTAAAACAGATTTACAAGAAAAAAGACAAATAAGCCCATTCAAAAGTGGGCGAAGGATATGAACAGACACTTTACAAAAGAAGACATACACGAGGCCAACAAACATATGAAAAAATGCTCATCATCACTGGTCATTAGAGAAATGCAAATCAAAAC